>JALPQD010001122.1:30193-97071 GCA_023101885.1 Typhlomys cinereus | reverse complement strand
GAAGTTCGTTCCTGATCATGTACAACTGAGGGGGTATGATCTCACCAGAAGGGGAGGGCATATAGTCTGGCAGATGAAAGGTGATCATTTTGCGAATGGGTGACTGATCCCTCCCTCACCAAGGTTTCCTGCTTTTATTACATCTACCCTTGAATGTGCTCTTATAACAAGACTCCAGTTTAACAGTTTTTTTTGTCTCTGACCAGGGGGTGACATACAGTGCCCATCAGGATGGAGTGAAGGGCATTGCAGGAGCAGCAAAACTGTAAAAAAAATCAACAAACCACAATCCAGAACTTCAGAGACTCTGTATCATCCACATAGAACTAAGCCAGCCTAATCTCCCATCCTGAAGCTCAGGGACATTTGTGGAAGAGGGGCGGTAAGATTGTAAGAGCAAATGGATGGGAGGAGCAATGATCTGAAGATTCTCCACACTAGTTAGGGCTGAAGCAATCATAATAGGACTTTGCATGCCCTGCGCAATGTCCAACGCACTATTGACCTCACAAAATCTAACATCGGCTAAAGGCACCAAGATCCTTGGAGGCAAGGGATTGGCAGCCACAGTAGTGTTCCTATGCTTAAGGAGAACACGAGAAAGGGTTCAGGGAAATGCCACTGGGTCCTTGTACGTCATCGGAGAGGAGGACCAAGAGGAGAGTTAGGCATACACAATAAAGGACTCTCTGGGAATTGGGGGGGAGGCACTGGGAGATGGGGAGGAAGGGAAGGGGAGCAGGGGTTCAGGGAGAGGAGGAGGGGGGAGGGAACTGGTCTACCTATTAAGTTTGTATGAGCGGAAATAATAATAAAAAATGTTAAAAATTAAAAAAATATTTCACCCTACCTTTAGGCTGTTACAGTCCTTCAGCCCCATCCAAAAGGTTCCCAGAGCCTTGGTGTTGGAAAAGATTTTGATGGCCTGATTGGGGCTGAGCATTCTGGGATTGCTGATATTCTGCACTCTGGCCAGTTGTGATTTTCTGCTTCACTTGTCTTCCATTGTCATAAGATATAACTTGGTTGAGATCTGAGAGTTTTTTCTTAACTAAGGGTTAAATAAGAAATACAAATACAAACAACCCAAAGGACACAAGCAGACAGTGTAGGTTGAGTGGGAGAGGAATGGAATGATAAGGGGTGGAAAGGTTGAGAAAAGGAGGAGGGAGGGAGGGAAGGGGTCAGTGACAACCACCCATTATGCTTGTAATTAAGAAGATTAAATATTAATAAAAAATTTAAAAGAAAAAAAAAGAAAAGTGTCTTTCCCTGTTAAAACGTGAGTTGCTTTACAAATGCAACTACTGGGTACCCAAGTGTTCTATTTCTTTCTGGTGAGGAAGAAAGAACCCGGTAGCTCCCTAGAGTCTGAGGTGTGTGCATTAATGTAACACACAGGAGGAAAAAACTGACAGTTTTTGGTCTGTAGACCGTATTCCGCCCTCTGGCCACAGAGAAGAAACATGCTCCTTGGAGCTTCGGGAGGCTGCCAGCAACCCTTCCCTGATCACTAAGAAGTTCCAATCTGTTTTCTTTTTTCTTTTGTCCCCCACCCCCTGCTTTATTTATTTAAAAAGAAACTTAATTATTATCAAGAAAAAATTAAAATAGAAGTAAATGGCAAGCTTGCTTTCTAATCCTTTAAATGTCTAGAGAGGGAGGTCACCAGAGGGCAGGGTTAAGTCTGGGGGGTTCACAGCTCAATGTCCAGCACTTTCCTTGGTAAACGGAGTAAAGAATTCCCTGGGTGGCTTCCTGACGTAGATACTCCTTTTCTCTTTACAACTATCGACGCTATCCTTCTTCCCACCTACTGGCTGCTGGATTATGCACTGGAAGGGGGATGGCCTAGAGCCTTCTGGTTGCAGACACTGAGAAGGCGGAAGACTAGTTTGACCCTGTATTGTACCTACAGAGGGTCAGGGTTAACAACCACCTCCAGCTGCCTGACAGGCATCTCCTTTATGCACAATTCAGTACACCACTATAAAAAAGTCTATGTGTGACTGGAGATGCAACAGCCTCTTGCTTGGGCAGACTCCTACTACCCAAATTCCAGCTGGCAGATAATTCAGATTGTATGCCTCAGATCTGAAATTGGGAGTTCTGAGCTATGATCCAGGGAGGTGTACGTCTAATGTCATTGGCACCCAGATCATGGGGTGGGTTATCGGAAACAAACCCCCTCTCCTGCTACACTAGATCCCTTTTTTCCCACTCACTTCAATGAGCCCACCAAACTCACCTACTGCTAGGCAGATGGGAAGCAGCAGTCTGAAGATGAGCCCGCACACCACTTCTGAGGCCATCGCGTAGGGGGTCTGGCAGGTCCGTCGTAACAGAGGGGCGAGGCTTCAGGGTCCCTAGAGATGGGACACCAGGCCCATGCCCTCCTAGGGCCTCTTGCCGCCAGCAGCTGCCAGCCGTCCAGGCATCGCCTTGGCGGGCGCGGCGCTCTCCGCCTCGAGGGCGCGCTAGAAGCGTCCAGGCAGCCCTTGGCCCGCCGGGCTCCGGGAGCCGCTCAGCAGGCTCTCCGCAGCCACCTAGCCAGGCGTCTGGCCCTCTGTGGCCCGCCATGAAGCGTGGAATCCCGGATTCGATGACGCCTTCTTCGGGGGTGGTTGGGCAAGGGCCGAGAGGGGGTCTCTTGGGAAATACCCTCGGATACAGGACGGATCCGCGAGGAAAGGGGACTAGTAGAGCTCGCTGTCCACGGTCCCACTGAAGCGAGGACGCTCAGACTCGGCCAGGAGTTTCTAGAACCGCACCGAAGCCCAAGTGTCTCGGCGGTGATGGGATTCAATCTCCGCTACCCACGCAGGCTGCCGTCCTTCACCGTTGATCGCAACTGCCCCGCGCTCTCCGACCCTCACCCTACAGTCCTCCGCCAGCGAGCGGCCGGCGGGGGATCCCTGAGCCGAGCTCAGCTCAGCTCTGCGCCCCCAGCTTCAGAAGAGAAGAGAAGAGCACGCAGAAGCATCCCGGACGCTGCAGGGTCCAGCCTTCGCCCGCGGGGCTGCGAGTCCCTCCCGGAAGGAATCCTGCGAGCGTGGGCAGGAACCAAGTCCCCGGCACGAGCGCCCTGCCAGCTCCCCGCTGCACTTCCCCAACTTTGAAAAAGCAAAGAGAGCCCACCAGCGGTCCCGACGCCCCGCACGTCCCCTGCGCGCGGCGGTGCAGGCTCGCTGGAGCCGCGCAGCCGGGGTTCCGGCAGGGGCGCACACTTCACCACCTTCAATGAAACTTTGGGAGCTCACTCCAGGACGGGCGTGTTCCAGGACCAATGGGAAGGCGTCTTTGGCCGGCGCTAAACCCGCCTCTGCACACGGCAGGGCAGGATTTGCGCGCCAGGGAAGGGGGCAAACGCGCCGCGCCCTGCGCACAAGCAAACAGAGGCTGCGCTGGAAGAAGGCGGCCCCGCGCTTCCAAGGTCGCCACTGATCCGCAGCTCTGCTGGTTACTGACTTGAGTGCAGTGTGCATCCAAGCATTGGGTCCTCTCGCTGTAGTCTAGAGCCTTCCAGAACCCAGGAAATCAGCGAAAGCCCCAGGGAAAACACAAAAAGCTTCACACAACAGTGGCTAAGGGCTTGACAACTTTGTGGAGATGTCGCCTCTGCTGAGTCCACAAGAAACTAACCGCTGCGTTGAAGAACACAGGAGAAATTCATCCGGGACCTTTGTCCATAGCTAACCAAAAGAGAAGTTTGCACTCTGAAGAGGTTCTGGGTAACCTTGAGTCTTTTTCAGAATGAGCTCAGAGGTTCAGGTGTTCCTCCCCTCCCCATTGTCTACATTCAGATCCACATTGAAACTCTGTGAAGCCACCTTGTGTCATGATTCGAATGTGAGTTGTCCCCGCAGGTTCATGCGTTTGAATCCTTAGCTGCTGCTAATGTTGGCACCTTTAGGAGGTGGAGCTTTGAGGAGGAAGCATGCCACAGGGCTTGGACTGGAGGCTTTGGTAACCCCATCCTGCTTCCTTTAACAGTTTGCTCTTGCAGTTTACTGCTTGCTCCCTCTTCATCCATGACGGCTCCAAGCCATGCCCTTTCCACCATAATGGACTATATCTCCTCTCTGGAACCACAAGTCAGAAAACCTCCCTTTCTCCCCCTAAATTGCTTGAGTCTGAGTGCTGTCTCACAGCAACAGAAAGGGCAATTGCCACACACTGCAGCTTAGCACACTGAAATCTATGAGACACTCTGTAACTTAGACCATCTTTGTGCTCTTCCTTTCAGGAAGCTTCCATACCCTGAAACTCCAAGTTCAGCCAAGAGTTCCAAAGCAGGGCCTGACCTAGTAGAGAGACTAGATTAACAGCAAATCATGGTCACGAAGTGTCATGTGTGCTGTACTGTAACTCATGATCAGGTCCTAAGAAGAGAGGAAGAAGCACATTTCAACTTTAAATAACATTTGTCAGCACATGAACCATGTTTTCTTTGTGTATCTCCCATGTTCTTGATGGTCTGCCCTACAACCACTGACCAGATTTCTTCAAAATCGTAAGAGGCACAAGCACTAGACAGATAGGTATTTTACCAAACACACTTCTAACTTTCTTTGTCACATGGGGTATCAAACTTGGCTGTCTAGTCCTTAGAGATTTCTATAGCTAGATCCAAGTTTTCAGACTTCCACTATCTGCCCCACGAGGAAGTTTCAGTTGTCTAGACGAAGTGTGACACGAGGTGCACCATTCCGGCCATGGATTGCGGTTGCCTGGAGAACTCTGTAAATACCCACTTTCCCAGAAATCTCAATTTAATTGTTCTGCTATGGATCCCACACTACATATATTTTTAAAGCTCTTAGGCAATTCTCAAGTATGCAGTCAGGGTAGTCACTCACTGACTTCATTATGAGCTGAATTTCCCCTGGAGCCCAGCTACTGAACTCTCACCATGATTTTCCATTCCCCAAGGAACAGAAATGGTGTCTGATCCATTATACAAGATCTCACCAGTCCAGCATCCTTTGTCCCCAATCCAAATCCCATCTCTCTTAGATTCTGAAAGACTGAATGCCTTAGAAAATGTCAGGGTGGAAAAATAAACATTATACCACATTCACAGGCTATCATTATAACTTCAATGGGTGCCTAATGCATATGACCACAAGTTTAGCACAAGGTCAAGCACTGTCTGGATTTGCACTGATGAATGATGGCTTTTAGGGGGGTCATTACTGGGAATTTTAGTGCCTCCATTTTTTTCATCTGGGGATAAAATTATGAAACCTACCTAATGGAGAGTGCTATGCAAATAGAGACAGTTTTTCCAGTGACTAGAGAAATCGCAGTACATTGCATCATTCAGCAAACTACTAATATCACTGGTAGGCTGGTTTTTATTGGGAAAAAAATCCGGTCCTACATTTATGAAACCATCATTATGAAACCCAGTGAACTGTTTTAATATTCAAAGAAGAGTATGCTGGCTTGAGGTGCAATTTTAAATAGCGATAGACATGTATGTCAGCTGGTGCCTGTGGCACTGATGTTCATTGGCTTTATCCTTTCTGAACTCAGTTTAGTGCTGCACTGCTGGACAAAATCACTCAGAAAAACCGCTTCTTGGGATCCTGGGACTTCTGAGCCAGACAACTGCCCTGAGCACTGTGTCCGTTTCCTCCTTTTCCACTGGGAAGAAGGGTTTCAGCAATTCTTGCTGAAGGTTTCAGCAATTCTTGCTGGAGGGTAGGCTCAGTGCCCAAGGTACTTCCAAAGCAACTCAGCTCAAGGTTTGGCCTCCCCCTCCCTGCATTCCTTCTCCATACTGTCTCATCCCTTTCAGGCCCCAGAAAGTCTGTTCCTACTTGTAGACAAATGGTCTTTGACAGTTTCCCATGTATACTACTTCTCCTGCACCAGACCTAAGTTTTGCTGTCTAATACCTATGTCGAATTATGCAGACCTCTACCTCTGTTAGTCCTTACTTCCCTGAATTTTCATTAACTACACTGACAATATACAATACTTGATATGTATAAATGACTATACAATACTTAATATGTATAAAATACATAGTACGTATGAAAAAGAAGTGCCAGGGCTGAGGTAGCTCGGTAGTTAAAGATTTTGTCTCACAAGCAAAAAGAACCTGAGCTCAAATCTTGGGAGCCCACGTAAAAATGTTCAACAGATATGGCAGTTGCTCTGGAAGGCAGAGCCTGGGAAAACAGAGCAAAGCAATAAGGATGTAGTGCAATCCAGGAAGATTCCTGGTCACTCTTGGCTCTCCACAAGCACGTGTACTCGAGTGTGAAAACTGCACACACACACACACACACACAACACACACACAACCACGAAATGCCAGCTTGATCCCAGATGCTAATTTTTCCCCTACTGAGTCAACAGCAAACACAGTTAATAATCTTTTGTAGCCCTGTGTCTCTGACATTCTGTTTGCTTCTTTGAGAAATCTCAGGAATTGCCATCGTTCACACAGAGTAACTTTGTAAAGTAGTTGTCTCCACAGGAACACCAAGACTGCTGATCTGGCATTTCTTCCACAGTGAAATCTGCCTGAATCCATTGGTGCCGCCCAGTCTGTGGAGAATGTGATGCCTCTTGCCAACAAGAAAGTAAATTTCTTCTAATGCTGGTGATGTGTGCTTTCCTTAATACATATGAATAAAGTATTTTAAATACACATTTCTATGTTTTCATTATAATTATCATTGTGGCTTAAGGTGCAGCATGTATTTGTAAATTAATTTTATGAGAGGTCACACAGGTTTTGACTTTTGTACTTAACAAAACTTAGGAATGGATAGAAAACTTCTTTTTGCTAATACAGTTGGCCCTTAGTATCTACGAGGTCAGAAGACTATAGATTCTATAACCTTAGTTTTTTAAATCTAGATATGTGCACTAGATATGTGCACACATATATAAAATACATAAATAGTAGGACTAAGGAGATGTCCTAATGGTTAAAGTCTTTGTGTCACAAGTAAAAGGACCTGAGATTCCCAGATCCCACGTGAAAATGTTCAGTGGATACACAGTGGTCTGCAATTGCTTTAATTGCACTTTGTGTCTAAAAGCATAGTAACTATTTATAGCAGTTGCACTGCATTAGATATTTTAAGTATTTATTTAAGTATATAGTAAGTTGTATGCAGATGTCATACCTTTTTATGCAAGGGATTTGAGCAGCCAGATTTTTTTTTACACATAAGAACAGCTCAGAACCAATCCTGTACAACTGCCAAGAGATCACTTTATGTTCTATGGATAACCTTTTTAAGGCTATCAGTTTAAGATTCATAACTACAATATATTCAAGGTTCCCAAATTTTAAAGACATTTTTTCATAGTATGAGAATAATTGTGTTAGATCCAACTAAATAATTACCTTAATACAGCTTTTTATCAGAGCAATTGACAGTGAAATCCACTATCTCAGACATCTGGCTCTTTTTTATGTGGACTCTTCTGGCTGGGACTGTATAAATGTTATACCACTGCCTAAGTTATAATTTTTTCCAGTTTTTTTTATTTCCGCTCATACAAACTTAATAGGTAGACCAGTTCCCTCCCTCCCTCCTCCTCCCCCCGAGAACCCCCTGCTCCCCCTCCCCCTCCCCATCCTCCAGTGCCTCCCCCCCAATTCCCAGAGAGTCCTTTATTGTGTATGCCTGACTCTCCTCTTGGTCCTCCTCTCCGATGACGTATAAGGACCCAGTGGCATTTCCCTGAACCCTTTCTCGTGTTCCCCTTAAGCATAAGCACTACTGTGGCTGTCAATCCCTTGCCTCCAAGGATCTTGGTGCCTTTAACAGATGCTAGACTTTGTGAGGGCAATAGTGCGTTGGACATTGTGCAGGCATGCAAAGTCCCATTATGATTGCTTTGGCCCTAACTAGTGTTGAGAATCTTGCAAATCGTTGCTCCTCCCATCCTTTTGCTCTTACAATCTTACCGCCCCCTCTTCCGCAAATGTCCCTGAGCTTCAGGATAGAGATTAGGCTGGCCTAGTCTATGTGGTTGATATAGAGTCTCTGAAGTTCTGGATTGTGGTTTGTTGGTTTTCTTTTGCAGTTTTGCTGCTCCTGCAATGCCCTTCACTCCATCGTGATGGGCACTGTATGTCACCCCCTGGTCAGAGACAAAAAGCTGTTAAACTGGAGTCTTGTTATAAGAGCACATTCAAGGGTAGATGTAATAAAAGTAGAAAACCACAGTAAGGGAGGGGTCAATCACCCATTTGCAAAATGATTACTTTTTATCTGCCAGACTATATGCCCTCCCCTTCTGGTGAGATCAGGAACGAACGTCTGTGAACTTAACCAGGTGTCTCATTACTTACTTGCAATTATATGCTTACCGAATCTGAAGAAGATTGCTAATTTTCTGTCTGCTGCTCGGGAACTTGAAAATCCAGGCAATTGACAAGTATGCAGTTGTACCTTACCTTCCTACTAGAAAGATAAGGAAATGGCCCAAGTTTCATTTAGAAAGTGGGCTAAAAAGCAAAAATCATTTTCAAATGAATAATATTCTACTCACATATATGCTCCATCCCCACACTTTCTCTCTCTCTCTCTCTCACACACACACAAAGCCAGATTTCATATTTCATATGCAAATAAAGGAATTGTGCATATTTTGTTTTTTTCTGGTTTTGCAAAATAAGCACACAGAGGAAGAGGTTATGAATTTGGTGGGAAAAAATGAAAATGAATTTGGTGGAAAGGTTCAGTGTTGAAGTTAGTGATTTGCCTTGGGCATGAAGTACCCAGATGGTACACTAAAATATGGAAATCCCCATTCATTATTTATAGCCAGTATCACAAGCCAATTTTACCTTGTGAGTTATCTACTTGCAGTCTGCATGTTTGATCCAGAAGTCTTTGAATAGCTTCCTGCTTTTAATATTGTTCTGTCCAGAAAGGCTCATCAAAGTCTGAGAAAGTTTCACTAGAATCCAGAAAATAAATTAGCAGTGAAATGTAGTCATTGAAGCAAGTTACTAAACAAAAATATTTTGTATTCTTTTCTGTATTGATCTTACTAGATATTAGTTAAACAAGATTTGGGGTAATCAGGAATCTGTGAATATTTATTTACAAATCCTTCTACACCTCTTAGACAGTCATAGAAATGCTAATATTTTTAGTAAGTGTGAACAGTTTTCGCTTCTTGTTCTTATTAAGAGATTTTAATTGTATGTAAGTACAGAAGGAGGTTGGGGAACAGCTGTTTCTAGTCTCTCATCTAATACAGTTCTGAACTAAGGAGTCTACTGCCTAGTCAGCTATTTGGAAGCTTCTTTTCACTTTCCTGCAGTGCCACCTTTTGGCTAAACATATAAAAAGTTCAATTAGGTACAATCAACAAAGATAAATGTTAGGCAAGGACCGAGAGGCTCAGAAATATAGCATTAAGCAGAGTCAAGGCAGCCTTGCCTCTGTAAAGTAGTCGTTCATTAAAGATAGGCAAACATCAATCAAATAAGCACAAATAATTAGATGAATAAAGTATATATGTAAGAAGTAGTAGTCATTATGGAATCTTGTAGCCAACCAAAGGAGAAGGAAGACACATCTAGAGCAGGTAGTACATTTTGTATTTTGAAGCGTGAATATGATGTGTATTACCTGTTATTCCATGAGAGCAAGGATTGTTCTTGCTCTGTTTGCATCCATAGTACTAAAAACAGGACAGTCTATAGTAGATGCTGTTTATCTTTCTTATTTGAATAAACAATTTGTCTAAGTGAAATGACAATTTGGAGAGAAAGAATGACATTTCACCAAGAAAGGATAAACGATATCCCAACAGCAACAGAAAGCTTGATATGTTAAAGGAATTGAAGTTTCTGATGAAATTTCATTCTATTACTTCAGACTTCATACAACACAATATATCAGATCTCACAGTTCCAAAAATTTTATTTTGGATGATGTTGTAATACAATGAACACCAATTAAACACAAGCAGTTGGGTCCTAGAAACAAAGACAGACACAACTGGAAGCCTTATTTTTACTTCTTGTGGTGGAGAGAGGAATGTCACAATCCACTCAGGCAACACTGAAAGATTTGTTACCACCACTTCAGTTCTGCCATCTTCTTGATGACATAATTCTAAATAAGTCACTTGACCTTTCTGATCTGGAGGAAGGCTGCTTCCACTTCTGCCCACTACTTATATAGATGAGGTCCCTGGATCTCACATGCTCTGTACGCCCTGGCTCCACTGGACTTCTGAACACATTCACATCTAGAAGACCAAGCACAGCAGAGATACTGAAACACTGAGGCATGCTTATTGTACATGTTGCCTCTGTTATTTTACATGCACAGGTCTCTGGCAAACGTGTGTGTGTGTTTGTGGATGTGCTGCGTGTGTGTGTGTGTGTGTGTGTGTGTGTGTGTGTGTGTATAGACAGGTACATGTGCATCTAGATGTCTTCTTCTGTCACTCTCCACCTCATACATTAGCACAGATAGGATCTTTCACTGAACTTGCAATTGATTCATTGATTGGCTATACCAACCAGCCAGCAAGCCTACAGGATCCTTCCGTCTCTATCTTCCAAGCTGACATTACAAGTGCAGGTTACCACACCACATTCAGCTTTTTACCTAGATGCTGGGGATCTGAACTCAAGTCCTCATACTTACACAGCAAGCACTTTGCCTACTGATCCATCTTCCCAGTACCTGAGTGCCGTGGTCTTTAAATACATAGCAGTGACTTTCAAGAGTTCTGTCCACTGAGTTTTCTTATCAATTACTTTAGCTTGTTTTTGAAATTCATCACTCTAAACAGAATGAGCATTGCTTAAAAGCACTGTGTTTACTCAGTATCACTTCGATCAAATTCACTCATGATGCTGTGTGCAAGAGATGAAATCCTTGCTATTGATCCATGCCTTATTCCATATTGTGAAAACATGAACTTGATACTTTGTCCTGCTGATGAATCTTTAGATTATTTCTACTCTAGGCTGCTTATGAATACAGTTATGGGCTTTAAATAAAGTTGAAACTCCAAGAAGTGTCTTATTTGATTAACTTGAACTAAAAATCAGACTGCAGCATGACAGTCACTTACTAATTGCAGTGCCACACATGTACTCCCTTTTTAGAAGGAAAAGCAACTCTTCCCTGTGTATGCTCCAGTCCAAAATGCCAAAATTAAACTGGAGGAAAGATGCCATTTTGCTGCCTGGAACAAAGTACGGACTGTAGGTAAAGGCATGCCAATCAAGAGTGAGCATGATTGTTGAGGCTGGATGGATGACTCAAGGAGTTTTGCCTTGCAAGCAGAAGGACCTGAGTACAGACCCAGATCCCACATAAAAATGTCAGGCAGGGGCTGGAGAGGTGGCTCAGGGGTTAAGCCTCTGCCTTGCAGGCGGAAGGTAAACACCAGGCGGAAGCGGGGGCGGCCTGCGTTTCTGGCCCTGGTAGGGCGGAGCCTGTGAATCCCGGGGCGGAGGAAGTGGAGGCGTCCATGGTGGTTCCCGAACTCGTCCGTGGTTCTACACACACACAGACACACACACGCGCACATATACATACGCACACACGCACAATTGAATAAATAAAAAAAAAAATGTCAGGCAGAAATGCACTTCCTGTTCTGGAAGGTGGAGCCTGGGAAACCCCGGAAGGAAACAAAAAAGATGTAGAACAATCTAGGATGTTTCCTGAAGTCAACCTTCAGACTCCATAGGCACACAATGCCCTCTGATACACACAGACACACACAGACACAGACACACACACACACACACACACACACACACACACACAGCACACACATACATTTAAAAAGAGAGACAAAGGAAAAAAGAAAAAGTGAGCATCATTGAAGTCTACCATTTACATAAAGTTACCCAATCAGAATTGAGTGCATCTGCATTCTTCACTTGCATTGGTCTGGGGTTGATTCTCCTGGACTTGCAAGCTTATTGAAAAGAAAGTTTCTTTTTGACCCATTCTGAATATCTTTACTATTTTGGAGAGCATATAAATTAATTTCTCTTGAATAAAGATCTAAAAGCAAACTCATTGACTCTCCAGTAGACACCTCTCTTAGCAACAGATGGGTTGTCATTGGAAAATAGATGACTGTGGAACATTTAGTCTCAAGTGGAACATCCAGCCATCACAGAAGAGGCAACAGAAAGAACACTTGAACCATCCTCAGTCTTAAGCAAAGGACACATACCAAAATCACTGGAGGGAGATACACAGAACCATGGTCACACAAGATGCCAAGAATTAATGAAGATTGAGAATTTCAGTCTTCAATGTTACATATGCTAAGGAGCCTCTAAAAAAAAAAAAAGAATGTTAAGAATCAGAAGATAGGAAAAGGGTCATGAAATCCTATACTGGCAATCACAAACCCACAACAGGGATGACTGACACACCTATAAACCACTTGTATGACCAGTGATCAGCTATGAGCTGATGATAAGAATCCCACAAGGGTCTACAAAGTTTTGATAAACAATGGGCCTTGCACAGATTTGAAGGGTGGACAAATATATCTAGTGTTAACATGGAGGAACCCACCAGGCTCCAAACCCCAGAATCCACAGGAGACCTTGGTTGAACCCAGTATATACAAAACAAAACAAACAAACAAAACAAAAAACATATGACTTGAATATGGAAGGAAGACTAGAAGTGGGGAGGAAGGGAAATAGAGGACAACAGGAGAGGGTAAATGGAAGGTTCTGTATATGTGCATGATAATATCAAGAAGCAAAATCCAAGAAAAAATAGAAGTGAGGAAAAAGTAGTCATCCCTTTAGTCACAGAGTTTTTCGAAAATACCCGGTCACATTCCCATCAGCAGTGCGTGAGCATTAAGCTGCCTGCACCTTCGCCGATAGTTGATATGCTCAGTCTTCTTACTACAGAAATAAAATGATAGCAATTTAGAGAGAAAGTAGTGCATGAAAGCAAGTTCATGCTCCAGCATGGTGACTTGGTGTGGCCTTATCTAGCAGGAAGGAGTGAGGCTAGTGTGGGTGGGGTTCCTTGGGCCAGTCAGCACTTGGCCTTCTCTACTCACACCATGTAGGGTCCTTGATGCTTCCTCACCTGTACATCTAGCTTTGTTCTAAGAAGAAATCTGACAATTCATATAACTGAAACCCAATTGCGATCCAGCATGCTAGTCTAACTTCTGAATAACAGCCAAGATAAAGATGAGCATTTTGAGAGTTTCCTAATAGCAAGTTTGGGCCCTGATAACTCATTCATATTCATCACCCCCAGAATCCCTCAAACTCCACCTCATTTCCAACACAACTACAAAAAGTTAGACTTTTCTAAAAAGTTTTTCTTCAATGCTTCTATGTTTGAAAATTTCAATAACAAATAAAAATATAAAAAATTGTCATAATCAATATATAAAATAAAGTTTAAAAACAAACTAAAGAAAAATAATAGCAACATACAAGATGATTAGCTGTAATCACTGCGTATTTTGTTCAAATAATCTATGTAATTTACCTGGGAGAAAAAAAAGCTAACACACAAGAAGAAAATCAATCACTCAAAAAAAAAAAAAAAAAAAAAAAAAAAAAAAAGATGATAAAACCAAAATAAATTCAATTTTCAATTTTTTTGAAATAAAAAAATAAAAGATTATACTCAGGAAATAAATTATCAGAAACTTTACAATGCCAGAACATAATTTTTGGAAAAATCAGGACAAAAAGGAGATGGATGCAATATAGCTTCAAGGACTCATTTAATGAAAAACGTGGGAGAATATGTTCAACATAGCTTCTCTACATTTTCCTCAAAGCACTAATCCTTAATTATAAAGAAATTTGAACTTAATAATTGACAACAATATTTGGCAATAATAGGATACTAGAAATATTCTGATTATCTTGCAATAGGAAAACATTTAAAATTGTACTTATAATTTTTCATAGAATAGTATTAAACCATTATTATTATGCAAAAATAAATATAAATATTTATGAAATTGAGGCTTCAAATTGCATTGAAGCTATAATTGCATTATATAAAGAAGTTGACAGTTTGATTCACTGATACATTGTAGTATTTTTCCCCTTTCATATTAATTTGTAGTCACATGTTATAGGATTTCCAAGTCAATCACAAGTGTGTATATGATGAACTCATACACCACTGGATTTTCTCACTGTCACTGCATGGTGACTCTGAAGCATATGGTGATAAGGCATAAGGAAACCCAGGTGAATCCCCAGGATGGATGCAAAAAAAACAAGGTAATGTGCTGGAACATCACTCATAATCTGAAAGTCTTGAAAAAAATCCAATATCATTACCCTCAAGTCTTATTTTAAGCTATGATTTGAGATTTTCCAATAAAAATTTGTATTAAACTTATTTTTCCTCATGAGGCTTTATCATGTTTATTTTATGTATTGCAAGGCAAGTCTCTTGGATGCAAGGAAAACAACCTCTGTAGACACTTCTTTGATCTGTGAAGTGAGAAATGTGTAAGATAGCTCCTAAAATGTCTTCTTGCTGGCAATGTCAGCAAGATGTGATTCAGACAGGAAAAGCAGTGGAAATGAGTAGCTTGGAGAAGAGCCAGACAATCAGAAGGTCTAGTCAGAAGTTTGCTCCCTGATTTCCTGGTAAAAAATCATGGAATGAGTCCCTGTAACTCTGTGAATGAAGTTTGTATGATTGTAGAAGATGAGCAATAGAAATATATCTTTTTTTTGATTAAAAATTTAATTATACATTTTAAAATTTTTTACCAGTTCCCTCCTCCCCCCTCCCCCCCCCTTCCCCCAGTGCCTCCCCCCCAATTCCCAGAGAGTCTTTATTGTGTACGCCTAACTCTCCACTGGGTCCTCCTCTCCGATGACATATAAGGACCCAGTGGCATTTCCATAAGCCCTTTCTCTTGTTCCCCTTAAGCATAAGATCACTACTATGGCTGTCAATCCCTTGCCTCCAGGGGTCTCGGTGCCCTTAACAGATGCTAGACTTTATGAGGGCAACAGTGCGCTGGACATTGCGCAGGGCATGCAAAGTCCCATTATGATTGCTTTGGCCCTAACTATGTTGAGAATCTTGCAAATCGTTGCTCCTCCCATCCTTTTGCTCTTACAATCTTACCGCCCCCTCTTCCGCAAATGTCCCTGAGCTCCAGGATGGGGAGAGATTAGGCTGGCCTAGTTCTATGTGATTGATATAGAGTCTCTGAAGTTCTGGATTGTGGTTTGTTGATTTTCTTTTGCAGTTTTGCTGCTCCTGCAATTCCCTTCACTCCATTCTGCTGGGCACTGTATGTCACCCCCTGGCCAGAGACAAAAAGCTGTTAAACTGGAGTCTTGTTGTAACAGCACATTCAAGGGTAGATGTAATAAGAGTAGGAAACCTCACTGAGGGAGGGGTCCATCACCCATTTGCAAAATGATTACTTTTTATCTGCTAGACTATATGCCCTCCCCTTCTGGTGAGATCAGGAAAGAACGTCTGTGAACTTAACCAGGTTTCTCATTACTTACTTGCAGACCTTGATGGAGGCCTATTTTCTCTGCTGTAACATGGTCTCCTCTCTCCTTGTTTCTGGTGTGGCCCTCCTAACCCATCTCTCTTGTTCATAATCCTTGCAATTACTGTGTTACATAGGTTTACTTTTGAGTGTCTCAATGTGGGCTGGGTGAGTTTGGTACTAGGAGCCACCTATTAGGGAGTACATACGGCGCTTAATTTTCTGGGTTTGGGATACTTCACTTAATATAATTCTTTCTAATGACATCCATTTCCCAGCAAATTCCAGTAATTCATCATTTTTGATGGCTGAGTAGTACTCCATTGTATAGATGTACCACTGTTTCCTTCCTCGTCAACTGTTGGACATTTAGGTTGATTCCATGACTTTGCTATTGTAAACAGTGCTGCTATGAACATGGTCGAGCTTGTGCTATCGAGGCGAACCTCTGCATGGGGGGTTATTCCCAAAAGTGGGATAGCAGGGTCATATGGCATTTCAATCTTTAATTTCTTTAAGAATCTCCAGACGGCTCGCCAGAGTGGCTGTATGAGCCTGCATTCCCACCAACAATGTAGGAGAGTTCCCCTCTTCCACATCCTCTCCAGCATTTGTCGTTGTTTGTATTGTGGATTTTTGCCATCCTGACCGGGGTGAGATGATATCTCAGGGAAGTTTTGATTTGCATTTCCCTGATGGCGAAGGAAGTGGAGCATTTTTTAAGATAATTGTTAGACATTTTAATTTCATCCCTGGTAAAGTTTCTTTGAAGTTCCAGGGCCCATTTTTTAATTGGGCCAGTGTTTCCTTGGAGTTTAATTTTCTCTTTGTGCACTCTGGACAGTAGAGCTCTGTCAGATATGTGGTTAGTGAAGATTTTCTCCCATTCTGTGGGTTGCCTTTGAGCTCGTGTGACAATCTCTTTATCTGAACAGAAGCTCTTTAATTTCACAAGATCCCAACTGTTGAGAGTTGGTAGCAGTGACTGTGCCATTGGATGTCTGTTTAGGGTGTTGGCCTAGCCCAATCAGCTCGAGGGAGTTCCCTATCCTTTCAACTATGGTTTTTAAAGTCTCTGGCCTGATATCAAGGTCCTTGATCCATTTGGAATTAAGTCTTGTACATGGTGACAAGTACGGGTCCAGCTTTAATCTTCTGCATGTGGAGATCCAGTTTTGCCAGCACCATTTGTTGAAGATGCTGTTCTTTTTCCATTGGATTCTTTGGGCCCCTTTGTCAAAGACCAAATGGCTGTAACTTTGTGGGCTTATATCTGGGTCTTCAATCCTTATCCATTGATCTGTGTGTCTATTTTGGAGCCAGTACCAGGCTGTCTTTATAACTATGGATTTGTAGTATAGACTTAGGTTTGGTATGGTAATACCTCCAGCTGTTTTTGTTACTCAGGATTTTTTGCTATCCTGGGTCTTTTGTGCCTCCATATGAACTTTGAGATTGTTTGGTCAACTTCTTTGAAGAATTGCTTTGGGATTTTGATTGGTATAGCATTGAATCTGTATATTGCCTTTGGTAGGATGGTCATTTTTACAATGTTGATTCTGCCAATCCAGGAACAAGGGAGGTCTTTCCACCTTCTGGTGTCTTCTGCAATTTCTTTCTTTAGGGTTTAAAGTTTTCATTGTAAAGGTCTTTTACCTCCTTAGTTAGGTTTATACCAAGGTATTTCATTTTTTTAGGGGTTATAGTAAATGGATGGTTTCTCTCAAGGCTTTTTCACTTCTTTCATTCTGGGCATATAGGAAGGCCTCTGATTTTTGCACATTTATTTTGTATCCTGCCACCCTGCTGAACTTCTCAATTAGTTCCAGGAGCTTCCTGGTGGAGTTTTTGGGATCACTCAGGTATAAGATCATGTCATCTGCAAATAGGGATAGCTTGACTTCTTCCTTGCCGATTTGAATCCCTCTTATGTCCCTTTCTTGTCTTATGGCTTCAGCTAAGACTTCAAGTACAATATTGAATAGAAGTGGTGAGAGTGGACAGCCTTGTCTAGTTCCTGATCGAAGTGGGAATGCTTCCAATTGTTCCCCATTGAGCATAATCCTTGCTGTGGGCTTGTTGTATACAGCTTTTATTATATTGATAAAGGTTCCTTCCATTCCTACTGTCTCTAGCGTTTTGATCATAAAAGGCTGTTGGATCTTGTCAAAAGCTTTTTCTGCATCTATCGAGAGTATCATGTGGTCTTGGACTTTGGACTGGTTTACATGATGAATTACATTTATTGATTTGCGTATGTTGAACCAACCTTGTGTGCCGGGGATGAAGCCTACTTGGTCCCCATGAATGATCTTTTTAATATGTTTTTGAATCCGATTTGCTAAGACTTTGTTGAGAATCTTTGCGTCTGTGTTCATCAGGGAGATCGGCCTATAGTTTTCTTTTTAAGTGAATCTTTATTAGGTTTTGGGATTAAAACGATATTAGCTTCATAGAAGGAATTTGGTAGTGTTCCTTCCTTTGCTATTTGATGGAACAGTTTAAGGAGTATTGGTGTTATTAACTCCTTAAATGTCTGGTAGAACTCTGTGCTGAATCCATCTGGTCCAGGACATTTTTTGGTGGGAAGATTCGAGATTACTTCCTCAATTTCCTTATATGTTATAGGACTATTTAAATAATTCACAACTTCCTGATTCAATTTAGGTAAGTTGTGTTTACTTAGAAATTCATCCATCTCTTTTGTGTTGTCAAACTTCACAGAGTATAAGTTTTTGAAATATGATGTTATAATTCTCTGGATTTCTTGGGTATCAGTAGTGATAACTCCATGTTCATTTAATTTTGTTAATTTGGGTTTTCTCTCTCTTGCTTTTGGTTAGTTTAGCTAGGGGTGTATCAATCTTGTTGATTTTTTCAAAGAACCAGCTTTTTGATTGGTTGATTTTTTCTATCGTTTTCTTAGTCTCGATTTCAGATATTTCTCCCCTTATTTTGCTAATCTCTTCTCTTCTACTGCTTTTGGGATCAGATTGCTCTAGTTTCTCTAAAGCTTTAAGCTGCATTGTTAAGTTGTTTATTTCTGATGTTTCCATTTTTTGACGTGGCATTAAGAGCTATGAACTTACCTCTTAGAACAGCTTTCATTGTGTCCCAGAGATTTTGGTAAGTTGTATTTTCGTTATCATTCACTTTCAGGAAATCTTGAATTTCCTTTTTAATTTCTTCCTGAATCCAGTTCTCATTCAGCATCATAGTGTTAAGTTTCCAGGAGTTAGTGTATTTTCTCTTGTTTGATGTGTTGTGGATGTCCAGCTTTAGGCCGTGGTGGTCTGATAGGGCACAGGTTAGAATTTCAACTTTCTTGTATATGTGTAGATTCATTTTGTGGCCCAATATGTGATCTATTTTGGAGAAAGTTCCGTGTGCTGCTGAGAAAAATGTGTATTCTTTGGTGCGTGGGTGAAAAGTTCGATAGAGATCTGTGAGGTCCATTTCTTTCAGGGTTTGATTAAGTTCCAAAGTGTCTCTGTTAAGCTTTTGACCTGTTGATCTATCCCATGTAGAGGGCGGTGTTGAAGTCCCCAAGAATTATCGTTTGGGGGTTGATTTCTTGCTTTAGACGCTGTAGGGTTTTCTTAATGAATGTGGAGGGGCCCGTATTGGGTGCATATATGTTCAGTATTGTGAATCTTCCTGGTGAATTGTACCTGTGACTAAAATGTAGTATCCATCCGTGTCTCTTATAATTTTTTGGTTTGAAATCCACTTTGTCTGATAGCATAATGGCTACCCCTGCCTGTTTTCTGCTTCCATTTGCTTGTAGAATTGTTGACCAGCCTTTTATTTTTAGAGCGTGCCTATCTTTTGTGGTGAGATGGGTTTCCTGCAGGCAACAGATTGATGGATTGTGATTTTTAATCCAAGTTTGTAATCTGTGTCTCTTGATCGGTGAATTAAGTCCATTAACATTTAGTGTTATAATGGAGAAACTATTGTTAATTCCAGACATTTATTATGTTTAGTAGCTTTTATAAGTATATTGCTTCTTTTAATGGTGTTATATTTGCCTTCTGTTCTCCTGGATATGCCTGTTTTTTTCTTCACGCTTGAGTATCATTTCTAGCAGTTTTTGAAGGCCTGGTTTGGTGGCCATGTATCCCTTAAAGTTGTCTTTGTGCTGGAAAATTTTTCTTTCTCCCTCGATCATGACTGATAGTTTTGCAGGGTAAATCAGCCTGGGTTGACATTTTTGCTCATTCAATACTTGAAGTATGTCTCTCCAAGCTCTTCTTGCTTTTACTGTTTCGACTGAGAAGTCATTTGTTATTTTAATAGGTTTGCCTTTAAAAGTGACTTGTTTTTTCTCCCTTGAAGCTCTCAGCACCAGTTCTTTATCTTGAATGTGGAGTGTTTTAACTATTATTTGCCGCGGTGTGCTTCTATTTTGGTCGTATCTGTTTGGGGTGCGGAATGCCTCTTGTATATGATGGGCCTCTCTTTTTTAGATGAGGAAAGTTTTCCTTGATGATCGTTTGAAAAATTTCCTCAGGGGTGGTATTTTGAGATTCTTGCTCCGGTATTCCATGAATACGCATGTTAGGCTTCTTCAGGGTGTCCCATATCTCTTGGATATTTCTCTCAAGCGTCTTTTTGGCTTTAACCACCTCTTCCATTGAGCTGGTTAGTACCCCAACTTTATCTTCAAGGTCTGAAATTCTGTTTTCTGCTTCGTTAATTCTGTTGATAAGACTCTTTGTGGCGTTCTGGGTTGAAGATAACTTGTCCTTTAGCTCAATTTTAAACTCTGCTTGAGTTTGTTTTAAGTGCGCTATACCACTTTTTGTGTCTTGCACTGTTTTTCTCAACTCCTCCAGTGTCTGTTGTGTTCCTCTTCAAAGCGATTGATTCGATTATGTAATTCCTCCCTGATTTCCTCTTTCATAGTATTGAACATGGTAATGATCATATTTTGAAAGTCTTTATCCTGGGTGAGGCTTTCTTGGCCTTTTTCCGCGGGTTTGTTCTTGTTGGAGTCTAACATTATGGGATTAATTTCTTCAGTGGGAAATTTGTTTACTTGAGTGTTGCTTCTCATGGATTTGCACTTTGACTTTGGCATTGTCATTTTAACTCTTAAGATCTCTCAATTTCACTAAACTGAATTATTTGGCCTGGGGTACTGGTGGGCGGGGCCTGAACGGGGACTTACCTAGGGCGGGGTGAGGCCCGGGTGGACCGCGCGCGTGTCCCGACCGGCGGAGCGGGGTGGGGTGAAAAGGGGAGGATGGGCACGTCGGCGTGGAGCTATTTAACCGAGGGCAGCTGGGGCGGGGCCCGGGCGCAGGGGGAGGTCCTCCTCGTCCCTCGGCCCCCGCGCGGCTCCGGCTGGATGGCGGGAGTCGGAGCCGGGTCCCTGTGGGCTGACCTGGGGTCCTAGAGCGCGGTGAGGCCCGGCTGGATCTCGCGTACGCGTCCCGGCGGAGCGGGGTGGGGTGAAAAAAGGGACGATGGGCGCGTCTGCGTGGAGCTATTTAACCAGAGGGCAGCTGGGGCGGGGCCCGGGTGCAGGGGGAGGTCCTCCTTGTCCCTAGGCCCCCGCGCGGCTCGGCTGGATGGCGGGAGTCGGAGCCGGGTCCCGTGGGCTGACCTGGGGTTCTAGAGCGCGCGGTGAGGCCCGGCTGGATCTCGCGTCACGTCCCGACCGGCGGAGCGGGGGGGGTGAAAAAAAGGGACAGAATATATCTTTTAACACAGCACTTTTATTGTATTAAGTATATGGGAAGATACTGTCAGTTACATGCAAATTACACTCTATTTCCTACATAGAACTTGAGTATCTGTATTTCGATGTCTCTAGGGTTTAGACTGTGTGCTGAAATCAGCCCATGAAGTGCTGAGGGATTACTCTGTTCTTTTTATCCTATTCAGAGCTATCATGAACATCTCATGTGCCAGCACTGCACTGTAAAGTTTAGAAACTTCATGAGAAATAGTCTTTTTGAATCATAAAGATTCAGAAAAATATTTTGAGCTTATGGCCCAGGTTATGAGTATTCATCAAGTTATAAATGACACTAGATATTCTGCAAATTATCTGCATCTAGCAGAAATTATGAATATATGTTTTGTCATGCATATTTAAAAGTATTGTTACATAAGAAATAAAGGCACATTGCAACTTGGGGTTAGGATCATCATCAATAAGAAATGGTTCAAATACTCATTAATAATGATGAATTTTTATTCATTCTCTGAGACCTGCTGACATGCTTGCTTTTATGGAAACCTTTCCATGTGATTTAGCCAAATAATGAGGAACTTTCCTCTCATTCAAAATACAGAGATAGAAATCATAGAAAATACTGGGTAGAGAAATTGCATAGAAGCTGAATGTGAATTAATCTTTTACATAGTTTCTTTAAAGATTCTTTTACATTTTTAATCTTAGAGAATAGATAATGAGAGAGAGAAAGAGAAAGAGAGGAGAGAGAGAGAGACAGAGAGAGACAGAGAGAGAACATGCCATCATGGTGCATGGGTGGAAGTCATAGTATACCTCTCAGAAGTTAGTTCCCTCCTTCTACCACAAGGGTTTCTGGGAATCAAACGCAAGTTGCCAAGTTTTGAAGTAGGTGAGTTACCCACTGTGCTATTTTGCCAGCCCATACAGTAACATTTAAATCTCCAGCTTTGTTGCATTTGGTATACTAAGAGGCTTAGAAGAGATCAGACTTCTGTGTGAGCACTGTGTTGGTTATATTCAAGCACTTTCGGTACACATCTTGGTGCGCAGCACCTGTGGACTTTTGGCTACAGATTAGACTCAGGATCTTGAGAAATAACTTCACCATCATGAGCTGCCAAGTTCTTGTTTGAGGTGAGTCCTGTGTGTGCAGAATGACTGTCCTGCTTTTGAGTCCTGCATGTTCACCTCTGACAAGAGGAAGAACACTGGGAAAGGGAGCTGACTTCACTCACTGGGCACCCAGTGTCCCAGGTGCACTGTGGGGAGGAAACCTCAGATTAAAAGGTTGCCATCCTTTCCCTCCAGACTATCTTTCTCCTCAGTCCCAACTAACGTGGCAGCTGTGCTGTCTGGAGGCTCATGATTTGGTCGAGATCTCACTGCTAGTGTGAGGCAGAAGTCAGAAGGATAGACTCTGGGCAAAGCCCTTTGCTTGCTTTGCAGAGCCCCTAGGATTATATACTATATGTCCCACACAGGAACTGATCACATTCCCTTGGGGGACTGGGCTGTGGAGGTCTATCACCACTGCACAATGTGAACCTGCATATAATTGTTCCATGGGACTTCTTGAGCACAGAGTTGATTTTTTAAAAAAATTAGTGTGTGTGTGTGTGTGTGTGTGTGTGTGTGTGTGTGTGTATGTGTGTGTGTGGGGTGTGGGGGTGTGTGGTGTGTGTAGTAAGTATGTGTGCGCTTGTGCATTAGAGGGCACTGTGTGTGCCTACGGAGGCTGAAGGGTAACTACAGGAATCATTCCTGGATTGCTTCTATTTCCTTTCGGCTTTACTCTTGGATTTTCTAGGCTCTACCTTCCAAGGCTAGAAGTTCAGGGCCCTATCATTTCTGTTTGGCACTTTTACATGGGATTCAGGATCTGAACTCAGGTCCCTCTAGAGCATAAAGTATTAAGGAACTGAAGAATCCCTCAAGAATAGCTGTATCCATAATGTGGAATGCAGGTGTTGTTACACAAATACCTCACAACAGTTGTAGTTAGAACCATTTCTTTTCAACACTTTCTACAATGGAATTAGGGATACGGAGTAAGCCACTTTGTACTTTCTACCATAGGACAATATGAGTGGTGGAGTGTAAGGAGGTAGCTAGAGATATGGGCTTACATTCAGAAACTTCAAGACCTGAGGTAGTGTACTGATTACTCTTCTCTGTTGCTGGAGACAGTACTCATCTACAACTTAAAAAAGAAAAGGCAATTTTTTCAGCTTATGGTTCTAGAGGAGAGATATTGATCCACTATGGCAGAAAAGGCATGGCTGCCTGACAGAAGCTGGAAGTGGCCTAAGTCGTGTCCATCACAGAGGCTGAGAGCTGCAAACTGCCAGAGCTGATTAACTAACTGAAGCAAGACAGGGATGACCAACCTCAAGACCCACCACACCTTGAAACTGCCTTCCTCCAGCAACACTCCACCTCTGAAAGGTGCCATGATTACCTAGTTGATTCTCCCAACTCTGCTCGCTGAATGTTGCAGGGTCACTCTCCAGGAAGTCCGTATGTATCCAGGTTTTTGTGTTCGGAATGAAGATTGAAACCAGAACACATGTAGAAGGCAGAGTTTATCAGAGGAGAGAAAGAACAAAACTCGTGGACTCCGGAAGTGGAGTACCATGAAGGAAAAGGGTGCCCTGGAGATCTCATGACTTCAGGCATAGAATCCATGGAGGGCAAAGAGCTAGAAACGTTCTCATGAACTCCAGACATGGAGTGCGATGAGGGCAGGCACCAAAGATGGCCGCCAGGGTAAGGCATATTTATATACCTAGTCAAGTGTGTGTGGGGGTGTAAGATGGCTTTCCTCATTGTTTAGGTTCTATTGGGGCCCAACCCAGTTGATCTTGTGCCCACCTCATGGAGAACTAATCTCCGTAACCTTTCACAGAGGGTTGGGAGAAGGCAGCAAAGAGTGTGTTCCTTCAGGGTAATCCCAGCAGTGGGGCAAACCTTCCAAACCTTCAGAGACCATCCGAGCGTGGATGCTCTAAAAGTGCACAACCATAATCGTCCCAAACAACTGAGATTCAAGCACACGAGCCTGTGGAGGAATAATTCACATTTCATGTTACGACAGGTAGCTTACTTAAAATTTTGCACTTTTATTTCTATTAACATAAAAGAGGTAAAGTATGGCAGAGGAGACAACGAACTCCCCAATCTCTTTAGAAAACAAGTTCTTGCCAAGTATTAAGAATGTTCTGGAAGGAAAGGGTGGTGTTTACGCTTTCCCTGCTCTGCAAAAACTTAAGAAGAATATGGTGAGAATAATGATGATGCCTAGCATTTATCTAGTTCCTTTCACTTAAGAGCTTGGAATGCTTCTCAGACATTATCTCATTAATTTGCAAATCATCCTTGGGAGTTAGGTAGGAAGGAAGCCAGACAAACGTTTCTAGCTTACTCTTTCACTAAAAAGCCAAAGACTAAAATATTCACTTTCCAAGTCAGCACAATTTCTGTGCCAATGGCACTGTTCCTGAAGTCAACAATATGGAAAGTCCACATTCAGATTCTCCATGCCTTTAAAATATTACAAACTTTTCCAAAGCCGTCATTATAAGAACAGTCCTAGATTCTTTAAAAAATGGAAGTTTTCATGAGTTTTTTCTGTCAGATGTGGGGGTGGACTCCCAGTAAAATTGGGACCTACTTTGAGAGTTGGTTAGGCAGTTGTAGGGTCTCTGAAAATCCCTGAAGGTCATCCCCAGGACTGGGATTACCCTGAAAGATCACGTCCTATTTTAATCCTCCAGAGATAAGATCACCAACTTCCCCCAACCCTGGGTTAGGAAAAGATCTGGAGGTTAGTTCTCCTTTGTAGATAAGGTTGGGCACTAGATCAACTGGGTTTGGCCTCAGTATGAACAGACCAATGAGATGCAGAGGACTAAAGCTCCATTCAGGTTTGTAGAAACTGGAGCTAACCATTTGAGGAAAAGCCTCTTTTCCTGGGCCTTCCTGACACTATAAATAACCCTGAATCTGGCAGCCATCTTTAGCTGCCTTACCCCTCATGGGACTCCATGACTAGAGTCTAGTGAGTTCCTTTTACTGTCTTCCCCTTGCCCCGATGGAATCCATATCTGGAATCCATGAGTTCTCCAGGGCTCTCTTGCCCCTCACAGATTCACTTCCATGAGTTAGTTCCATTCTTTCTCTCCTCTAATAACTCTGCTTTAATTCTCTATTGCACGCTCTGTTTTCACATGACTCCCCGAACACATGTTTTCACATGGCTCCCGAACTCCATGAATCAAATTTTCTCCCTGAATGTGACAATAATTGGAGTATGACTGTGGTTTGATAGCTGTCGAGACATCCTTAAGCTAAGGAGTTATGAGATGCACAAGTTACAACAACATACATGAAATAAGGCACAAAGTCAATGTGATTCTGATCACTGCAAACTGAAGACAGTACAGATCTAAAAAAAGAAGTCACAATTGAGACAACAGTATGGAGAAAGGAAGTAAAGTAGCATTTGTCAGTGACTGTCTCAGTATTCTTCCTTGCTGCTGCAAGACAACGCTCATGCAAAACTTAATGGAGAAAGAGAATTGTCAACATCTCTATGGAAGGGGAAAAAAATCTCAAGGAGCCCTGGGAAAATGATAGGGTCTGTGTTGATGGGATGCTCTCCTCAATGATATACCCACTACTGTATGATCCGTGCTCCAGCAAGTCCTCAGGCACATACCATCAAAGACAACCCAGATATAATCCAGCAGGCCACTTATACAAAAAAGACAAAACAGGAAGGAGAATTGTAGGAAGGAGAATGGGTATAATAGAGAGAAGAGAGAGAAAGGATTGGGGATTATTGCTGTGAAAATATTGCAGATTCCACTATATTCAAGTATGAAACACTAATAATAATATAAAAAAAAGACCTAAAGAAAAGGATGCTTGGATTACAGTTCCAGAGGCAAGATTTAGTCCATTATATGGGAATCCCGTAGCAGAAGGCTGGTTTAGAGGAAGAAGCAGGGGGCAGGTTCAGGTCACTGTTGCTTTTAGGAAGTCAGAGTGGAACTGAAGACTAAAAAGGTTCCCAGGAGAACTATTCTAGCACAGCCGTCACAGGATAGTGCTCCCAGTGACCTAACCTCTATTGTTACTCTTCACATTCCCGCTGCCATGTTTTGAAACTATGTGTTAAACTCAGGAAGCTTTGGGGGGCACTGTTAAGTTTACCCAAATTATAGCATCTTAAAGTATATATATATGTGCATGTGTGTACATGTGTGGGTTACAGTCACTCTAATTTTGATATGAGATGATATTTTGACACCACTAACTTAAGAGTGAAAGAGCTACTTATTCGACTTTACATTTCAAAGAGAATATAATCCATTTGTACATGGAATCAAATAGCAGAAGGCATGATAAAGGTAGAAGCAGAAGGTCGCCACAGGAGAATGCTGACAGCATTTGTCACCGTTATCATCAGTAAAGCAGAGAACAACAGCAAACTAAAAGAAATTCTTCAAAATGAAATTTAGAATTACAGTTTGACCCAATGAAATGGCTGATTACAAAAGGGTTCTAGTTTCTGTACATGTATGTATCCCTCTCAGGGTATATGTCTATGTGGTAGAATTTTTAAAATTTTCATTATCATTTTATATTTCAAACAATTCAATAAATATTACATACCTCTAATATCTATATTGCCATGTTGCCAGGTATCCTTAAAATAAAAAATGTAGTGAAGTACAAAATAAAAGCAAACTGAGAGCAATCAGAGACCCTCCTCCAAACCTCAAGACTGGTCCCTGTGGCTTGTCCTCCTCCATCAAGATTCTACCTCTAAAGATTGCATGAGCTTTAATGTCATGTAAGGATTCAATCCCAAGAGCCTGTGGTGGGGGTCAGCTCACATTCAAACCATAACATTCTGACCTTTGTCTCTCCTATAAGCTCATGACCAACTCATGATGCACTTTGTATTCAATTCAACTTTAAAATCCTCATGCACTGTAACAGTCTCAACATAGTTTAAAAGAACAAAGTCCAAAGCCTCTTTGAGGTACAAGGAAAGCTCTTAATTGTGATCTCTTTCAAAATCAAAGAACAAGTTACTTAACACCAACACACCATATCAAAGAGTAAGTATTCCCATTTCAAATGTGAGGAATGGCAATAGATACAGGAAGGATCAGACCATGACGAGATCAAAACACAGTAGGGAAGATTCCAAATCCTGAATTTCTGATGAGTCTCCTGTTGGAATTATCTCGGTTCTAAAGACCTTTAGGGTTTCTGTGCCTACAGCACACCTCTCTTGAGCTGATGCTTCTTCTAAAGAACTTTAGGGTTTCTAAGACTGCAGCACACAACTCTCTTGAATCAGCTCTTCCTGTAGTAGATAGTCCTCTTTGGCAGATGTCCCATGATAGTTCTGGAATTTTTAACATCTTCACCTCTCAATTACAACACAGGCCTCAACTCTTCATAACACAATGACTTCCCAGGACTTTCTCTCATGGACTCTGACACTTATACATACTGCTTGACCCCAGCAGCTCTCTGAAACCCCAGAAGAGAAATCAATGACTTCCTCAATCTTTCATATTTAATGTCTTTGTAAACCATACCACATAAACAGAACATTTCCAAGTTCATGCCACAGCATATCTCTAGAACTCAGAACTTTCAGGAGTCTGCCTCTGCTCCTCCATCATTGTACATGTTTGTGGGATCAAATTCTGGCTATCAGTCTTGGTGGCAAGCGCTTTTACCTGCTGAGCTGTCTTTCTAGACACTTGCTCATCATTATCTAATTCCCAACAGAGTATCTGGCACAGAAAACATCCTTACTTAACATTTGGGAAGGAATAAGAAGGGGGAGACTAAATTCCCTAGAGTAAGGCTACCATTTATTAGTTGTATGAACTTCAATCTCCAAAGCCATCATCTTTTCATCAATAAAATGTAAATAATATTAGTACCTGTTTGTTTGTGATAGTTAAACAGATGACTTCATATGTTTGGCACATGGCAGGTACCCAATAAATGTAAGTCACTTCTGTGCAAGCTTAGATGCTGTAAACTCATGATGGAATGACTGTATATGAGCCAGCATCAACTATTTGTCCTGAAGGTGGTTTGGTTTGGTTTGGTTTGGTTTGCATTAGGCAGTACCTATCTGTGAAGAACGGTGACCATGAACCTGTGGGCCTCACTGCAGATGGCAGAAATGGGTGCATGTGTAGGAGCAGCATTTGTCCACTGACTCCTGGAGAGCTCTTGGGATATTTCACATTTGTTTGTACGCCATACAAGGAAATAACAATTACCAAAGATGCAAAAGAAACGTATTTCTGTCCACACATATTTATCAACTGGAAATCAAACTAGGCTCAAATTAACAACTGTCTGTCAAGGGAGAAAAATGAAAAGGTAAGAGAATTTGCCTACACTAAAATCATTCATGTATTTGTTTAAATGGACCACTTTTGTAATGGGAAGTAAAACAGCAAGTAGGGGAATGACACCTGGCTGTTGGACTGTGAAAAGAATAGACTCTTTGGTCTGAAATTCTCCTAGGAATTTCACTTGGTAGCAGAGAGAAGTCCTACCAGCCAAAGGGGAAATTGATTTAATATATCTTTAGCAACTGTCCAAATTGTTTTATAGGATAGTGGGTAGAACCACACCTGGAGCAGAACTATTTATTTAGTCATGTATGTCTCCTGCTTTCCTATGCCATTTAACCTATAACCTCTTGCTCTGACTTTTGAAGTAGAAACAACTGGATTCTTCCCAATATGGCCATATCAATTAAGTTACCTTTTTCAGATTTTCATCATTCATTTGAATTCTTATTAATTTTTGTGGGTATGTATTTTTCTTTGTTTCATCTATCAGAGAGCACCGTGTGTTCCTGTGGGGGCCCAAGGGTGACTTCATACTCTGGGATTTGTCAAGCTACACTCACCATGGTCAAAAGTGCAGGCGACCACCATTTCCCCTTAACATTTTTACACGGCACTTGGGACGTGAACTCAAGTTCTTTTGCTTGTGAGGCAGAGTATTAACCCCTGATTCATCTCTCCAGCTCTCTTATTAATTTAATAAAGGTGAATGGGTGAACCAGAGGCACAAATCTGACTTTGTTGTCCAGTAACAATTTATCTTTATGAAAGATTTTTCAAAACTTAAGTTTGGGCAGAATTTTGATTCTTGATTTGAAGGGAAGTGTTTGTGAATTTTAATAATACTACTGTGAGTGCAACAAAGGTCCTCGGATGAGGTACCAGTTGTTCTTAATCTCTCCTATAGGGATGTGTGTGTGTGTGTGTGTGTGTGTGTGTGTGTGTGTGTGTGTTGCATCAGAAGCATCAGAGCGAACTACTGATACTTATCTGTACAGCTGGTAATGGCTAGCACTTGAGGAGGAGAATTTTTTTAAGTCATGTCAGCAGGGAGTCCTAGGAAATACTAATTGGAAAGAAGATGAGTGCACAATAGAGGAAACCCTCTCTTACTCTTGCTTCTGCTGTTTCTGAAAGTAAAGGTATCAACTTGATAGTCAGCACATTCTAGGCACATTTGTGGAGTATCATTGGTTGAGTTTGGTCCCAAGAAAGCTTGAAGGAGAATGTCCAGTTGATGGGGTGGGACTAATTCCTGGGCAGGTGAATAAGATGAGGGAGCTGATTAAAGAATTTGGCATTCTTTGGTGTACTTGGCCAGACATGTTGGTCTGATAAGGTGGAAATTTTCATGAATTTAAACATAGTTAAAGTGACCAGATTGACAGAAGGAAGAGGGAGATGGGGAGTGAGAAGCCATCTGGTAAAACAAGGATAACATGAGCAACACAATTTATTCCTTGTATATATTTTTTCCTTCCCCTCTTAGCTAACAATACAGTAAACTGAGGTTGACGTTAATCAATAAGATTAAAAAATAAGAGAGTATAGTGAAGATGCTGGTAAGGAGAGAGAAGAAGATAGTGTAGTCACTGGTAGGAGAGAAGAAGATAGTGAGGTCACTGGTGAAGTAACCATGTTCCAGTAACCTACGATCCTGCAAACCATCCTGATGGTATATTCACTGGGTCACACACAGCTATACAGAGACATGGAAGCAGAAGAGGGTTGTTCCAGGTACTCTGTTGCTATGATGAAATAGTCTCACCCAAGCAACTTAAGGGAGAAAGGTATTATCATCTGACTTACGATTTCAGTGGAGATGGAGTCCATCGCAGTGGGAACATGTGCCAGCTGGCAGACCAGGCATGACCACAGGACCAGGAGGCTGCTGCTACACTAAAACCCTACTCAGCAAGTAGACAGAGTGAAGAGAGAAGAAGTGGGGCTGGGTTGTCAAACCTCAAGGCCCAACTTTGTGATTTACTTCCTCCAGTAAGGCTCCACCTTCTAGAAGTTCCATAACCTTCCTAAACAGCATCACCAAGTGTTCAAACACATGAAACCATGGGGAACATTTTATGTTCAAACAAACTCAGGGGGGCTCGTAGGGAAGAGAAATGGAATCACAAGCATAGGAGAGGAAGAAGAGAAGGTAACCGAAGAGAAAGGCAAAAATGATAAAAGTATACATATATGAAAATGGCATAATGAAATCCAGTACTGTGGATAATTAATATATACTAATAAAACATGCAAAAAAGAAACACTTGAGCAAAGAAATTGAATATTTTAGCCCGTCCTATATCATGCCCATAGTTATAGAAGCTCACTCTGATTCCCTATTTACTGTGAAAACAGTTGCAGACTTCAAGCCTTGGGAAGATTCGTGATGTTCCAGACAAATGTACATGTACTATAAGTGACAATGATGAACTTTCATGCTATGGACAAGCTGACTGAGATAACGGCAGCAGCCAGCATTTATTTAGCAAGTGTGCTGACTCTGCTGACTGCATTCCATGCGACTTAACTCATTCAATTCTCATAGACACTATGCCACAAACATGACCATCCTTAAGCATAGCTATTGAGAGAAAGAAGTTGAATGATGGTAATGACTGTCTTTGAATCACATACATAGAAAGGAGGAAAACTGACATCCAAACTGAGATCCACATAATTTAAAACTCCCTGTTCTTTTCACATTGTAATCTAGACACTACCAAGCATACACAGATATTATTTATTTTATCTAATCTGTCCCAATCCATCATGCTGCTCACTCCATTCTTTCTTTTCAGGGTATGTGGGAGGATTGCACTGCCTTGTAGTTGTGTGAATTGGACAACTGATTCTGTCTAGAGGGTTATTAAGTCAAAACTTAGCAAGAGTGATACATGTCCCTTGGTGACAGAGCATCTGGTGTTAAGTGTGAGCATATCACAACCACATGGCGATTAGTGATGCTCATGATGCTATCTTAGCGTTGTTTTGAGAGAGAGGTGGTGTAAACTTCAGGTAATTAATAACATGTATAAATGAAGAAAGAGGTACAGTTTTAATGTTTGAATAAGTTCAACAACTGAACAAGGTAATGAAATACCTACTAGGCTAAAATAAGGAAACAAATATAGAAAGTTCTGAGATAACCTTGAATTTTTTTCTGGTGACACTTTCCAGAGATCCCCAGTAGAAGGAGCATATCAGAAGAAGGAAGAATGTAAGGCCACTGCAATGTGTGCCAGGAAACTAGAAAGGAATTAAGTAGAGAAAAATGCTAGAGATTTGTGAGTCTCCAGCTGAATTTTAACCATAATGGGCAAAAGACACAATTTCATCTGTCTGGTTAAAGAGCCGTGAGAGCTGACGTAAGACAGGGAAACAATTGTATTCTTATTGGACCTAATAGAGTACCCTCCCTAGGAAGTAGAGAATCCAGAAATCTCATGACTAAGCAATCAGGATAGCCTACAGCACAGAAGGACCACACTAGGAAGGTGTAAGCAAGACTCATACAGAATTCTCAAAAAAGACAAGCTTGTCTTCAAGAAACTTAACTATCATAACAAATTCAACAACTTTGGAAGGTAAACACCTAATCCAAAACTCAAGAAGACAAGGTTCAAAGTACTTAGTATTCATCAGAGTTTGAATGTGAGTCGTTCCCCCGCATCTTTAGCTCATGCTAATATTTGGGAAGGTGGTAGCAATTTTAAGAGGTAGAGCCTCGACGATGGAAGGCATGCCATAAGGGAGAGCCTTGAAGTTGGGTAGCCCAGCCATGCTTCCCCCAGCGGTCTGTTCTTGCTCTCTGCTGCATGTTCTCTATGACTCTCTGATGGTTGCTGAGAGCAGAGCCATGCCTTTACTGCCATGATAGGCTATGTGACCTCCCTGGAATCATAAGCTAAATAAATCTCCCTTTCTCCCTTTAAGTTACTTGAATCTGAGTGTAACAGTATCCAATAAAAATGGTTGAAGACGGAAATAAACAATAAATGTGACACATTACCAAGAGAAAAATTAGCCCAATATAAACAGACCAGGACATGCAAATGGCAATGTGTTAACAAATGCAGTCTTCAAAATATTACTGTGTACATGCTGTCTTTCAGTGAAAAGACTCAATTAAGTGATTGCATCAGTAGCCAGGTTCACTTTACCTGCAACTTAAGAATGAGTTAGTGTCATCCTTTTCAAACTCTTTCACAACACTGAAAAGGAAGAAGTACTTCCTATCTAATTTGACAAGGCCAGTATTTTCCTAACATGAAAACCAGCCAACATACCATAACCAAACTACCCATACACCTGAAAAATTTAGAAGTGATTTTATGCAAAAAATGCTAACTGAGCCTAACTAGATGACTTACTATACAAACAAATTTTATCCCATAAATGAAAGGTGGGTTTGGCAGATGAAATCAATCTATATAAGATGTCATATATTGGGCCGGAGAGATGGTTCAGGGGTTGAGGACTCTGCCTCACAAGCAGAAGGTTCTGAGTTTGGATCCCAGGTCTCATGTAAAAACGCCAGGCAGAAACGGTGGCCTGCACTTCGGGCTCTGGTGGTCAGAGCCTGGGAAATCTAAGAGTGAAGCAAGGAAGTAGAAGAAAAAAGGATGATTCCAGAAATTACTCTTGGTCCTCCACAGGGAGACACAGTGCTCTCTGACAGACAACACACACACACACACACACACACACACACGCACACACACACACAGAGTAAATTAATAAATTAGATATTTTTTAAAATGTCATATATTAATGAGTTGAAAGACAAAAACTATTCTATCATATGAGTTGTGCTAGATAGATATAGGTTTGAATTTGACAATTGAAGGGTGTGCTCTGGGCACATTTGTGAAGAATTAGCAGTTAAAGCAAGCCCTAAGCTGGCCCGTGGGAAACTGTCTCATTGATGAGGAAAGACCCGTCCATAGTGAGGGGCCATGCCCTGGACCGGTGAGTAAGATGAGGGAGCTGGTTCAGTAGATTAGCATATTTCACATACACTGAGGTTTGCCTGTCTCTCAGTAATTCCTGTGGGTATGTTGTAACCAGTTCTCTCAACTCCAGACGTTGGTATAAATTCAATAGTCTTTCATGATAAAAAAACACAAAAAATAAACAAGAATATGAAGGAATTTTCTCATAAAGTGCTTTATGAAAATTCCTCAAATACTATTATACTTAAAAGTGAGAGATTCAACAACCCCTTCCCACCAAGCAGGAAATTACAATGCTATGTGAATCTCACCACTTATGTTTAGCATTCATTTGTAATTTCTAATCAAGGCAATTAGAAAGAGATGTACGAGACACCCCATGGGTGAAAGATGAGCTAAAACATTTTATTTAGCCATAAAGAAATACAAAATCATAACATTTATAAGAAAACTGATTCAATGAATATCATTATGTCAAGATAACCAGAGCTAGAAAAGACAAATAGTTCAATTTTTTTGTCATATGTGGAGCATATGTGTGTATACATGTGTGTATTTATACACATGGTCTTATTGGTTATGAAATTAGAATGAGATTTTTGAGGATGGAAGACAATATCTTGGAGGAAGAAGGCAGTAGATATGTACATAGAATGCAGGGGAAAGAACTCACAAGGAACTAATTGGGAAAGTAAATGTGTGGCCAACTATAGTGGGGAATGGATAAATTAGTAGTTTCCAAGAGTCGAGGAAGGGATGAATGGATAGTGATGCTGCATCTACAATGATGAAATTTTCTGCAATGAGGATGGTTGATGTCATGGCTTGAAGGTTGTCATAGTTAAGCACAGATGTCAACTTGACTGTTGAGGGTTTGAGCTTTGGGCACATTTGTGGAGAATTAGTGGCTGAGTTGAGCCCAGAGCAAACCTGAAGGAAATTGTCTAGCTGATGGGGAAGGTGGCCCTGGAATAAATCATGGAGAGCTGGTTGAGAGAGTCGGCATCCTTCTGTTCACTTGGCCAGACATGCTGGTCTGGCAAGTAAGGATTGTCCATCTCTCAGCCGTTATGTGGTGATGGTGTGGCCAGTTCCCTTGGCCCAAGTGTTGGTGAATGCTCTCCCATCAAGCTGGATCACAGACTGTAACTGGATTATCAGTGAGAAAATAAATCCCTTGTCATTTGATGGTCATTTATCAGCAACCATGCAGGCTGACTGCAACAAAGGTGAACTGTCCCTCTCAGGCTCTTGTGTTTGAGTTCTTAACTGCTATTAGTATTTGGGAAGGTCATGGCACCTTTGGAAGGGTGCTAGGGTCTGAGTGTGAAGTTCCCCTGCAGGCTCACACCTGGAACACTCTACCCAGGGGGTGGCACTGTTTGGGAAGATGTAGAGGCGTCACAGCTTCTAGCTGGAGAAAGTGGGTCCGCAATGGAGAAGCCCTCTCTGTCTTCCTGATCTGCCACAAAGTAAAAATTCCCCCCCATTTTGTGTCTCTGCAGCTGAACCCACTCACTGCTCCTCCCCCACCTCAGAACTTACAAATTTATTCTTGTCAAATGTTTGGGCACAGCAATGAGAAAAGTGACTTGCATAGACAAACCGCCCAAAATTAGGTTGGGATATGGAAGATATGCAAAAAGCCATAGGAAATCCCTATTTATTTATTTATTTAATTTGAGATTTGAGATTGAGTTCACATTTTTTTCAAGCTTACATGTAATAAGCACTAAAATTGTGAATCACATGACAGGATCCAATAGATTTCAAGAGATTGAAATTATTTAAAGTATGTTTTCTGATTTAAAAGACAAAACAGAAAGATGCCTAGAAAAATCCCCCAAGTCTTTGTGGAAAGGAAACAACTCAAGTCTGAGGAGTTCATGAATCAAGACGATAAAGACACCAACTTTTAAACAAATTAGGTATTTTATGAGAAGAACATCCAAAATATAATAAAGTTTACAGAAGTTACTGGAGCATAGTTTAGAAGAAATTGTGTAACTTGGCAAATATAGTTAGGAAATTGAAGGAGTCACAATCACAATATAAGTTTCCATTTTTAGTTACTGGAAATAAATTAATTCATTAATTTAGAATTCGGTTAAGGAAATGAGATGAGAGTAGAAATCAATGACACAAAAATATAAATAACCATGGAATCAAAGCTATGTATTTGAAATTATTTTTTTAAAAAATCATTAATTGGGATAGTAGGAGAGGAGAGAAAAAGAGAGAGAAAGGGAGGGCAAGAAGGAGGGCAGGAGAGACATAATGACAAATATTAACAATGAAAACAGCAGTACAAGTAACATGAAAATTGAAAGGAGAGTATGAAACTATAATATGTTTATGTCTCAGATGGACATCTTAGGAAAAATACACATATTTCTTGGATATTCTAAATTTTCCCAACTGACAGGAAGAAATGTAACCTGTGTTGCTCTATATCAGCTAAAGGAGTTGTACTTGTAATTAAAAACACCTCCACCTGTTAGGGATTATTTCCTAACTGTAGGATGAATTCAGATGCAAAACCAGCTTTCTGCTGTTATAATGCAGTGCCAGAAATCAATCAAGAAGAGAAATTTTAGCACACTGTTCCAGAGGTCTCAGTCCATGGTCAGTTGCTTCCATTATTCTTGGACCTGTGGTGAAGCAGGAAGTGTGTGGAAAACTGTGTGGCTTCTTACCTCAAGGTACCCAAAGGAGAGGGGAAAGAAGGGGGAGAGAGAAGGGGAGGGAGGAGGAGCCAGAGGCTGGGCCAAAATACACACTCAAAGACAAGTTTCCCCTCTCCTGTGACTTGTGAACAACTACTTCTATCTAGGCTCTATCTCCCAGAGCTTTAACCACCTTCCAATAAAACACAATCAGGGATCAAGCCGTCAATATATGAAGCTTTGGAGGACATTTTGGATCCAAAGTAACACCAAATATAAATAACATTATGAGTCCATTGTTCCCCTGTGTCTGGCTTATCTCACTGACTCTCTGGGTTACTCTATGTTGCCACAAATGACAGGATTCCATCTTTTCCTTTACAAAGTTGAATAGCATTCCTCAGTACGTGTAATTCTCTTTCTTCATTCATCTCCCAATTGCATAGCTCGGTGATTGTGAGTGGTACTGTAAGCAACTCAGGAATGTGGTTGTTCTACTGACAAATTGACTTCAGTGAAATAGTCAGGGGTCAAATTGCTGGATCTGAACATAGTGCTGTTTTTGAGAAATGCTGTCGATATTTCCAGTTCATTGCACACATCAGTGTGCCCACCCCCTGACCCATGTGCCGTATGTGGCAATACAGATACTTGAATAGAAGGCCATCCTTCTGCTGAACCTCCTTCCTACCCCCAGGTGCCTGTGTATATTCAGTCAATAAGGAACAGTTTAGGGATACACTGAAAATTCCCTCTGGGCCTTCCATGTTAAACAGGAATGTCCACAGAAAGAATTAAGGGAACATCCTAATCTCTTGACTGTGTACTTCAAATGCAAACAAAAGTTGTGCTGGAGACATGGCTCAGATGTTAAGCCCTTCCCTTGCAATCAAAGGGACCTGAATTTAGATGTCAGAGAAAACACCAAGAGAAATAGCAGTAGCCTGCACTTCCAGCGCTGGAAGGCAGAGCCTGGGAAACCCAGAGTAAAGCAATAAGGAGGTAGAACAATCTAAGGTGATTTCTGAAGTCATCCTTGGGCCTCCCCAGGCACACACAGTGACTTCTTGTACATTCTACATCCACCTTCATACCCACACACAGATATACATGCAGACAAAAAAAAAAATGCTGTGCTACCATGTTAGCAGTGCAGGAGAAACAGAGGGCCTGACATGGTAAGTTCTAGCACACTAGCCCTCAAGGTTTTTAATGTAACTGATGAAACAATGCTCTCTTTTCATAATATCTTACACCTGAAATAGCAACTTGTTTTACAATTAGGCCCGGGACATATTTGTCAGAAGCCTTCTCATCCAGAACAGTTATTTGTTAAGTGTCTCCTGGAATGCTTGGTTCCCTTCAGCTGTGCCACTTGGTAAAAATCCAGTACGATATGGAAAAGACTATTTGCTTCTCATTCTGCGGTCTCTTGGGAGGGCTGTCTGAAGCAATTCCATGTGACTCAGACCATTCCTCGGCCCCAGCTCCTGCAAAACACATCAGAAGGCCGTGCAGAGTTGAAGAAAGCTCAAGAGAACCATCAGGTGATAATGCATTTTCCTGGGAACGCCAGTCCTGAAATAACCTCCTACATGTCCGGGTCAGGCAATTCCCCTTAGGAAGCATCCAGCAGGCGTTGCTGTTTGAAAAATAGAAATGCTGTTTCTGTCCCCAGGAAGAAACTGAAAGGTAACAAGTTCTCTAGACCACAAAGCAGCAAGTGAGCCAGAGCCTTCTTCTTGTCCTGATCTTTCAATTAAATCTGCAATTCAGAAAGCAGCTCTGAACCACCTTCCACTCAGCCCTACAGCCTGGCAGTTAATGGTAGGCATCGCCCCTTAACACCATCAGAAACTCACCATAAATGTAACTGCCACCATCCCCATCCTTCCCCTTGCTCAGCTTCAAGCCCCAGGTTAACAAACCACTTGTCATAGACATAGAACACAAATGGACTTGACGCACAGTAGGCACTCAACATAAGTGAATGAGTGAAGGGATGCTGCATAGTTAGATACCTGACAAATGAAGCTTGAGCTCTGGGCATAGCTGTGAGAAATCAGCCGCTGAGTTAAGCTTCAAGCAAGAGACTGTCTGTCTAGTTGATGGAAAGAACCTAGTTCATGATTGGCAGAACTAATTATGAGACAGGTGAATGAGATGGAGGAACTAGTTGATTCAGCTCACCCCTTGCAGCTCTTGAGAACTGGCTGGCCTGCTACAGATGTTAAGTGAAGGGCTTTTTAAAAAACTTATATATTCATTTATTCATTGTGTGCGTGTGTTTATGTGTATCAGAGGGCACATGTGTCCCTGTGGAGGGCCAACTTCTTGCTTTGCTCTGGAATTTCCCAGGCTCAGTCCACAAGGACTGGAAGTGCAGGCCGCAGCTATTTCTGCTTGGCATTTTTACATGGGATGTGGGATGTGAACTCAGGACCTTCTGCTTGTGAGGCAGTCTTAATCCCTGAGCCATCTCTCCACACCTAAGTGAAGGGCTTTTATGCTCTCAATTACAATATGACATTGAAACAAAGTAGTGCGCTCCAAGATATGTAGGTGGCCTAACAGTAGCTCTGCAAAGAAAGAGCTCTGAACCCTCGAAAGCAGAGAGTCATCTTCACAAGGGTAGGTCCAATCCATGGCCGTTGCCATGAACAGAGAGGAACAGAACTCTGTCCCTCTAGCACCAAGACATCCCTCCTCTATCCTTGGGGCCGGCAGTTGTCCAGATGCCTCTACATTCTGTTTTCTGTGAAGTTGTGGTGGAAGTCAGTGCTGGTGGTAATGAGAGATGGGAGAGGAGAGAAAGGGGGAAGCAGCTTTCATCAAAGTTGTAAAGGCAAAGGAAAAATTAAGTTGCCTGGATAAAGAAAGCCACTGTGGGTCAGAGGTCAGGCTGCCTCCAAGGGCTAATGCTCAGAACGTGCAAGGGTCAATAGGATTTACATAGGGGTAACTGAGATTCAGAGGGATTTTACTAATGGTAGTATGAAGTGGATCCTCTAGAAAGACTAGAGAGAAAATTCTGGGTAAATAGGGAAGAGAGATGAGTGGCTATGGCTTAAAGGGATATGAAAAGCTGACAGAGTTGACATCTAATTGGAGGAGTACAGAGGGTGTGGGGGACTCTGAGAGCCTTGCAACAACCGTTCCAAGTGATCAGTCGGGTTCTGTTTAAAAAAATTTCCTCTACCATTGAATGTACTCAGTGACAGCTAATGAAGGTTGATCCCCAAAGGCTCTCGGGGACGGCTGTCCAATCATGTATCATTCACTGCTGTAGAAATGCCCATAGGAAGATGTCATCTAGCATCAATGACCTAAGCCAATCGAGTCATACACCATTCAACAGCAAAGACGAGCGGCAAAAAACCAAAGTGTATCAAGCTTGCTTTTATTTGCTACTCTATAGAAATGTCTAACTAGCTCTCGCTCTTATCCACCTGCCCAATGGTCTTGCCCACATGAATTATGCAATCAAGAAGCTTCTATGGCTTGCTCAGAGGCCTGGCCTTTAACTTAATATAAAATTCCTTCACCGTGCATCTGAAGCTTATCTGCAACGTGTCAAGTTGACAGCCAAGACATGTAGCACACTGCGCTAGAGAACAATGAAGTGGACATGGCTTACGGAGTAGAATTTACCACAGTTATGCTATAGTGGTTCGGTTCCATAGGACGAAGAAGCCTTCATGAATGACGTCATCGTCAAGTTCAAGAAGAACTTAAATGGCTAGGAACACAGCTCAGCACAAAAAAATACATTCTAGTTATGTCGCTTTTCCTCCCACTGTGGGATCTTATGATAACACAGAATGTTTCAAAATGGAAGTAGTCCCCGGGGCTTTGGCATCAGCCCTCCAGGTTCAATTTTTTTACGCTGCTGGATTATTAGTGTATTGTAAAAGCACTGAATTTCTGTTTAAATAGGTATATAAAGTATACCGAGTCATTGTAAAAATTAAGAGAAAAACAAAGATGTATTTTTGTGATTTAGCTATTAAAAAGTATCTACCATTCCTTAATTGACTTTATTCTATTGTTTTGTTTTGAAATTGTTGTGTTCCATCTAATTATATTGATCTGCCATTATGCTACATAGCCTGAAAGACTTGAAATAATGTATTCTTTGGACGCGTGGAAACTAAATGCATTGGCTTTACTCCTATCTCAAAATAAATAAGAAAATCTGGCTGCCATGCTTGATCCCAGAGTTCTCCACCCACATTCTTCCTTTGTGTCAAACCTGTCATTTCCACCACCACCCATTGGATTAGAGAAGAAGAAATCCAATGGTCTGTGAGCAAGAGCTACTTCTCAGCCAAGGCACAGGCAGTGTTGTGCTTGGCGCGAGGCACATTACAGGTCAGGCCTCTGAGATGCTTGTGGCACGTGTGGAGAAAGGACCTTTCTGGGAGAAAAGCCTCAAAATTTAAGGGAGGGTTAGATCAAACGCTGCACTCGCACCTAGGAATGTGGGGAGAAAGGGACAACCGTTTGGGTAAGGGGGATCCTCGCAGAGGAACTGTTCCCCTCGGCTGGTAAATGCCAGTTTGTCTAGTATCTGGCGGCTCCACCTCATGGCCGCCCCCCTCATCACCGAGCACATGAGTCCTACGGCTGCGCAACACTGGTAGGCAGCCCGGGTCCTGCAGATTTCACATTGTGGAACAGCACTCAACCGCACAAATGCCTCTCAGTGAGACCAGGCTGGAGTCAAGAGCCCTAGACAAAGGGGGGTCACCTGTTGACTGGGGAATCGGAATGGGGGGTGGGCACTTCTCCAGGGTGGGAGGTCCGTTCTGCTGGGCAGAGGAAGAGGCAAAATCATGGTTTCCCCTCATCCAGCACTGGCACCAGACAGTGACTCGTGGATCAGGACATCAACAGGGAAGCTGACAGACACCACCACTTTATGATCGTGGAGCGCCTGCTCTAAAACAAAGTCTAAGGGATTGACTGACAGAGCCCATGATGGAATTCAATGAGAAACAGGAAGGACGGAAGGCGGTAAGGAGGGGGGAGAAAGCGAGGGGAGGTAGAGAAGGAGGGAGGGAGGGAGGAGGGAGAGGGAAGGGGAGGAAGGGAGGGAGGGAAGGGAGGAGGGAGGGAGGGAGGAAGGAGAGGAGAGAGAGGGAGGGAGGGGGAAGGGAGGGAGGAGGGAAAGGAGAGGGAGGAAGGGAGGGAGGAGGAGGAGAGAGGAGGGAAGGAGGGAGGGAGGAAGGGAGGAGGAGGGGAGGAAGGGGGGAGGAAGGAGGGGGAGAGGGGAGAGAGAGAGGGAGGAAGGGAGGGAGGAGGGAGGGAGGGAGGAGGGAGAGAGGGGAGAGAGAGGGGAGGAAGGAGGGAGGAAGGAGGGGAGAGAGAGGGAGAGGGAGGGAGGAAGGAGGGAGAGAGGGAGGAGGGGAGAGAGGGAGGAGGAAGGGAGGAGGGGAAGGGACAGAGGAGGGGGAGGAGGAGGAGGAAGGAGGGAGGAAGAGAGGGAGAGGGAGGAGAGGGGAGGGAGGAAGGGACAGAGGAGGGGAGAGAGGAGGGAGGAGGAGGAGGAGGGGAGGAAGGAGGGAGGGAGAGGGGGAGAGAGAGGGAGGAGGAGAGGAGGAGGAGGGAGAAGGAAGTGTGTTGTGTGTTATCAAGAGGAAGAGGGAGGGAGGGGGATGTAGGGAGGAAGGGGAGGGAGGGGGAAGAGGGAGAGAGGGAGGGGAGAAGAGGGAGAGGGGGGGAGGAGGGAGGGAGAGAGAGAGGGAGGGGAGAAGGAGGGAGGATAGAGGGAGGCTTTCTTTATGGAAACTAGCAAAGTTAATCACAGGAAGTGCTTATATTCCCATTCCTCTTTGAGTTTACTTGAACTTCAGAAAAGCAAAGCAACTCACATGCTCCGAAGATCTTTTTTGGCTCAATTTTCATCTGGACTTGCTAAATTTTAGGAAAACAATTTCATTTTCACAAGGCACAGATTTTTCTGTTTCATTGAGCAATGCATAGCAAAGTATAAGTGTTCATAGAAACTTAAAACACACATTGTGTGTGTGTGTGTGTGTGTGTGTGTGTGTTTATCAAAGATGGAATTTACGGCCCATTCACGCTAGTCAAGTAGTCTTGTCATCGAAGAATACGCCCTGGCCCACAGCCCTTACATTGAAAAAATAATAAGCTGGCAAAGATCCTTAAGGATTCTGAGTTATCAGAGAGAAGCCACCATAAGTCGGTCCATGCCGCCACTCCCGCATGTCACTCACATGTGCACCACTGTTACACGCACATCACTCACGTGCATGTCACTCACACACACATTACACAGGTATGTCATTCACACATCTGTCACTCCATGCACATCATTTCATGCTAATCATACATATGTACATTACTCCATGGACATCACTCACATGCATGTCACTCATATGCATGTCATGTGCACATCACTTAAATGCATGTCACATGCACATACATAATATCACTCACATGAACATTACTCATATGCCTGCCATGTGCACATCATTCACATGCATGTTGCTCACATGCATACTGCTCACACACATCACTTACATGCATTTCATTCATATGCAGAGTATACTTAGATGCCTCTAGATGCCTAGAATATCTCTCCTCTGTCTCAAGTTGCAGTAATTTGCAGTGTTTCTTTCTCCATGTGCCTTGCAGACCACTTTTTGAAAAACTCTGAGGACATTGCCACAGGTCTCAGAAGTCTGAACTTCAAGGAAGCTGAACTTCCACTTTGTATCAATGTGACTTATTTCTTGTTAGAATAGACTATACACACAAACACACACACACACACACACACGCATACATACTACATAGATATCTCAAAACCTGTGCAGGATTTGTTCTATCTCATGTCATTGTGAAAGGACAGAGAACTCAAGTGGCACCCACCTCTCTGAGAGACTGATAGTTAACCCTGAGGGGGGGTGCTTTCCTCAGTGATATACTCACTGATACACATTCATGTTCCAGAAAGTTAAATACATGTCATCAAATACAAACCATATGTAATCTAATAGACCACTCATGTAAAAAATAATAATGACAGGAGGAAGACTGTCAGGGAAGAAGATAGGTTGTAGGGGGAAGGGGAAGATGGGACAGGAGATTAAAGCACAATACTGTCATAAATTCTCTGTATTCATGTATAAAGCAATAAAAGAATAATAAAAAAGAATATAAAAGAAAAGTCTGGGCATTTGCATGACTTTCTACACTAGACATACTTTCAATGCTGTAGACCAACTCTTGCCAAACAGAATGGGATCAGCTGCTGGACCCAATCCCTCTGGCTGGAGTCCAGAGAGGCCATTATTGGGAGGCTCAGGGCTAAAAAGAGAGGAGGCCAAAAGAGACCCACGGTCTGGAGACTGCTTCTCCTCTTTACTTCGTCCCGGACTCCTAACTCCTGACTCACTCACTCCCCCTCAATCAGTTCTACAAATGTGAGTCTTCTTAATTTCTATCGATTTCAGTTGATAGCACATGCCATGGATCAAATGAACAATAAATAGGGAAGAGTGTGAGACAGAGCGATTGATCACAAGTTGTGAGATCAAATTTCAGTGTTCCTTAGCACCCACGTGGGGCTGGTCCTAGGATTTCAAAGCAGGTGACTTTACCTGGGAAAGCCCGTTGAAAGCAACAGCAACTCTATCAGCTCAACTAAGGCTCAGACATGTGACTCTGAAAAAGATCTCAAGACCATTCTGCAGTTGTCATGAAGCTTTGTTGCAATAACCTGCAAAAATTTTAAGTTAGAACCCACTGTTTATATATTTTCCCAGAATACACACATGAAACCCCAAACAAAATTGTACTGAATAATATTTATCCTTGTTATATGTGATGTAGTCTATTTTATTATATATTTATATTGCTCATGAATGGTTTAAGCATCCAGGTTGCACATTTGTATTTGTTTTAATGAGCAGACTTTCCATCTGACTTATTGGAACTATTATTGCAAACTTCTTGCTCAACTACTGTTCAAACCAGTATTATCCTGTGTTTTCAGAACATCCAGGCAAGGACTTAGGTTTTCATTATTTTCAATGCAATCTCACAAATGAGAATGAGTTTTAAATTTCAGTTGATAGCACATGCCATGGATCAAATGAACAACAGGGAAGAGTGTGAGACAGAGAGATTGATCACAAGTTGTGAGATCAAATTTCAGTGTTCCTTAGCACCCACGTGGGGCTGGTTCTAGGATTTCAAAATCCATAGTGTTCAAGTTCTTTATATGGAATGGTATTATTTACATTCAACTTACATGCTTCCCTCTGTGTGCTTCAGGGGATCTCTAGATGGCTTGTAATACTTCCTAGAATATAAACACCATGGAAATTCTTCCATTTGCTGTCATTTAGGGAATATATCCAAGAAAAAGTCTACACACATTCTATATAGATGAATGCTTTTTGGCATTTTGTATTTGTGGCTAGTTAAATTTATGTTTCTCATGTTTCCATTTTCATGTGTATAGGGTATCCATGTGTGTATGCATGTTTGCATACGTGTGTGAAGGTCCAAGGTTTGTAAGTGCATCCCTACTGTTCTTTCACTTTATCTTTTGAGGCCTGCTCTCTAATTAAACTTAAAGCTCCTCTCTAGGACTAGTTTAGCTAACAGGCTTGCTCTGAGGATCCCCAGGGACTTTGTGGGATTTTTATGTGGGATTTGAGTATGGGAATTCCTGTCTTTGGACTAGGTATAGTAACTTTAACTGCATAGTCAAGTCCCCAGACCCATGTGTGGTTAGTTTAATCTGTGGATGAAGAACCTAAGAATGAGAAGGACTGATTTAAGTGCATGAGTTTATCCCATGTACAAAAGTTAAGAAAGACATATTAAAACAGTAAATTTTGCATATCGTAGAAGCCTTTTAGTTTTAGGGGCTGGAGAGGTGGCTCAGGGGTTAAGCCTCTGCCTTGCAGGCGGAAGGTCCTGAGTTCGGATCCTAGACCCCACGTATAGACGCTGGGCGGAAGCGGGGGCAGCCTGCGTTTCCGGTCCTGGTAGGGGGAGCCTGTGAATCCCAGGGCAAGTAAACAAGGAGGAGGTGGAGGCGTCCATGGTGGTTCCCGAATTCGTCCGTGGTTCTACACACACACATACATACACACATGCGCCACATATACATGCACAATTGAATAAATAAATAAAAAAAAAAAAAAAAAGAAGCCTTTTAGTTTTAAAGCTTCAAAGGATGCTAGAAGTCAATTTTTCTTCTAAGTCCAGCAAAACTGCAACAGAGCAGCACATTCATGCTCTATTTCTTTCAATTATCCTTTAAAAACTTCATTCTAAATAACTAAGGAATGGCTATGAAATTTTCTCATTAACAAGCATATTTAGCTATGTGCTTTGTGACACATGATAGAACTGTCCAGACTAAGAAAATGCATACCCTGAAATCAACAGACTGTAAAAAAGCCTTAGATCATAATCTTTTACTCAAACGCATGACTTAACTGCTTGCTATATTTTAGGTTCTGCCAACAAACCTAATCTACTAATTATCCAGAGACAGATACTCAAGTATCAACTAATTCATCCATTAGATCATGCCATTTTAATTACTTTTGAGTCACCATGACCAGAACATCTGGCAGACACAATTTAGGGAGGAAAGGTTTATTTGGCTCCCAGTTTCAAGCAGTTCATTCACCAGGGCAGCTCATTTATGACAGCAGGAAAGTGTGGCACAGTTTGTTTTCATTCCCAGAGACCAGAAAGCAGAGAGCAAGGCAGGAACCAAGTGACAGGGGTTATGCCATTCACTGGAAAGCACTCCTAGTGGACCTACTTCCTCAGACTTTTGCCGTCTCTAAGCAGCACCAACAGCCTGTGGAAGACATGTCAGATGCAGACCAAAAGACGACTCTGTGATGAAGACCAATCACAAAGGTAAGAACTTCCAGGACACTTCTAAGTGTGTAATAATGCAGCAAGCTGAAAAGTGTCCTTGATTTTCACAATGTACAGCATCATTTTCATGCTCTTCCCACTAACCTACAAACTAAAACGTTGCAGGTATTAAGAAACTATCATTAACTGATAACTTCTGAAGGTTTTGCCTAAGAGATTAGGGGTTTAAAAATGTCAGACATTAATAGGAGGAGATAGTAGTCTTGCAGTTCCACTAATACCAGAAAAGCTAAACAATTTAATAAACCATAGCTGTTTACTCACCATATGAGAACTTTGCAGTGATACTGTTAATAGAAAGTAAAAATGACATGTCTCCATATGAAAGTAACCAAACTAGATACTGTTATTATACCCATAGAACGGGCACTTACAGTGGAACCTTTGGGTCTAAAGCTGGATTAATGAAGAGAAATGCACATAGAGTGGGGTTACCTGAAGAGAGGTAACTTGATATATCAAGGAGGGCCTGAGCACCCACAGGAGTAGACAGGTCAGGAGTGAACTCTGGAGTCCAGGGAAGCACATAGACAGAAGGGTGGGAGGGAGTGGGAGATAATAGTGAAAGGAAGGAAGGGAATGGAGGGAAAGGGAAAGGGAGAGAAGCTGGGATGAATATTCAATATGCTTGTAAAAGTAGAAAAATAAAAACAAAACATAAAAAGAAGTAACCAAACTAGAAAATCTTTGGATAGCCTATAGGTTAAAATATTCTACTGCTTACATAAGGAAATACTTATAGAAGTGATATTTAACCAAGGAGCTAGAAAACAAGAAACAGCATGATGAATTTAATCATCTTTGGACAATAAAAGGATCATATATTAAAAATAACAGATTCATCACCTACAATGATAATAACTTTAGGAGAAAAGTCTCATAATTTCCAAGTAAGTCTGTGATAGGTCAGAGTGAACAGAAGAAACAAAAGAACCAAATGTGCAAATCAGTACTTGTTATTCCCACATAATTCATGATTTAGTAGCAAGAAAAAATTGACTCAGAATACAGTTTGAAGAAGGCTCAGTATCTATATATAAATTTTTATACATGTTTAGACAAAAATAAAATGAAAACACTAACATGCTTTGAAATGAAAAAACACTTCTCTGTATTTTGCCTGTGCAGGTGTGTGTGTACGTGTGAAATGTATGTATAAATGTGGAGACCAGGAGACAACTTAAGAGTGTCTTCTCTATTGCGTTCCTACCTTAATTTTTTTTAGAAGATCCTTACTAGATCAAAGAACGCACTGGTTTAGCTAGACCAATGGCCCATAAATTCTAGTAATCCTGCAGTCTCTACTACAACCCCAGAACTAGGGTTATATAGATACACCACAATTAGGCTTATTTTTTTGCACCTGTGGCATGTGGGATGCGTGCGTGTGCAGTGCGTGCGTGTGTGCATGTGTGTGTGTAAGAGGGTACTTAATTGTGCATGCCTATGGAGGCCAAAGAGGTAAACATTGGAATCCATCTTGGATTGCTTTTTTCTCCTTCATTGCTTTGCTCTTGTTTTCCAGGCTCTCTACTTTCTAGGGCTGGAACTGCAGCTGCCACCATATCTGCCCACAAATTACTGGGGGTCTGGGATCCAAACTCAGGTCCTTTTCTTTGCAAGGCAAAATATTTACCCCCTGAACCCTGTCCTCAACTCTACACTAGGCTTTTATGTGGCGTACTCGTTGTGCTAATTAGATATACAGGTTATCAATTTACCATTGAGGACTGAGCTTTGGGTGTGGTTATACCTTCACAACCATTTTCTACAAACAAAATATAATTCATTCTTTTATCTAACATGATTATAACTACAAATGCATAGAGGAAACCTCCCCAAAAGCCTTCATCCTGGAAACCCATTCATTTTCATTATCAGCAAAAGGGTTTCAAGAGACTCAAGAAGCTAGGTCATCATTTTGGAGGAGTTGTACATTAAGAGAAAAGTTACCACAAAATGCAAACTTGCTTTTAAGTTCACAAGTCAGTTTATAAAGGTTACTTTTATACTTACTGCAAATTGAATCTCACAAAAGTCAATACATAAAAATATATTGCCTTTGTTCAATAAAGATTTCTCAGCCTGTGCCAGATTTTTTAGAGAACCCTCTGCAAAGTCAGCGAATCAGCACAAAACTCAGATTTGTGGAGCCTTATTCACATCTGGGGAAGAGAATGGGAAAGATAATATGACAGCTTCCAGGGTTGAGTAATATAAGAAAGTTTTCATTTATTTAGCAGATAATGTAGATAATTTTACATACTGGGTTTTGCCTGTTTTCTTTCGGAATGAAAGCAGTGTCTTATGTATAATATTGTGGCAAGCAGTATTAAGATATTCAGTCAGTCTTTGAGCCCCCAAACAAGCAATATTAATATGATTCCATAATTGGTTCATCCTTGGAAATTTATGAGAAATTCTGAAATCGAAAGTATTAGAAGGAAGAAAAATGAATTGCATTTGAGCCTGTTTAGTTGCTATTCCTTTTTAAAAATTTTACAATTCTTTTAGTGTTTCATGTAAGAATACAGTGGATTTGTGATATCTTCACACTTATTCCCCAATCTCATCACTTACCTTTTCTTATTGTTAACCTTTTCTTCCCTAATAGTCATCCTACTATGCTTCTTTTATTTCTTTTTCATGATTACTCATTTTCACATGTCACCCAAAATCTCAGAACCAAATGGGCTGGGCTTTAACCCAAATGGCTGGTTTTAATAGTTAGGAAAAAAAGCACATGAAGGATCTGACTTTTGAAAGAATGTACGTGTCATGGTGTTGTCTGCAGTAAAGGAGTAAATGGGCAGGAATGTCAGAGCTCAGCTTACTGCAGTCTTTCAAATCCACCAGATTTTTTTTTTCTCAAAAGTTACAGCTGCTGAGACATATATGGCTTTTTTTCTCTTTTTTATATTGGCCAATTTGTATTTTCCTCTTATTTCTAGTCCACATGGGTACAACCTACCTATACGTTACAATTGCTTGTGCTAAAAAATAAGGAAATACTTAATTTAAAAATAGCAATGTAGTTGAGACATCATTAAATTTAGAGTTCAAACACTTGCCTCCAAATTCTGATGAACTGGCAGAATAATGGCTTCCAAAGTCATCATGTCCAAATTCCCTAAATGCGTGTGTATGTCAAGTCTCGTGCCAAAAAGAATATCAAGACAGCTTCCAGGATCAGTGATCTAAGGAAGTTTTCATTTCTTTAACAGATAGTATACAGAAGTATGTGTTATGAGAAACCTTTCATATAACTGGGTCCAGTTAGTGACCTTAAAATAGGGGTATTGTGGTATCACAGGGATCCTTTAGAGCATGAGAGAGACTGGAGAAGTAGCTCAGTTGGTAAAATACTTGTCTAGCATGAACAAAACCCTGTGTCCAATCCTCAGCACCTACTAACCCAGATGTGGTAGTGCCTGCCTATATCAGCACTCAGAAGGTGGAAGTGAAAGGATTACAAGTCATTCTAAGCCATGTAATGAATCTGAAGCCATTATGGGATACATGTTATCCTGTCTCAGGGAAAAAAAAGTGCAAAGGAAAGGCTAAAGGAGGATGTCAGAAAAGGAAATGATGAAGAACAAGGCCATAAAGATATATACTTCTGTGCTTAATGGCAGATGGGAGGTATGGTCACCAGCCAACGAGGGAAAAAACTGTTGGAACCTGGTACAGGCTGGTCTCCAAAACACCTCAGTCCTGTAGGCACCACAATTCCAAGTCAAGGAGACTCATGGTTGACTTCTGATTACACAGATGTGAACTAACGAGGTGTGAATCTGCTAATCTTGTGGTAGTCTGTCATGGCAGCAATAAAACATAAATGGAAGCAACAATTCTTCTAATGGCAAATGTCGCAAAAACTCATTGTGACTTAGTTCCCAGAAATGGGAGAAATAAATTTATGTTGTATATAAGTCACCCAGTTTATGGTATTTTTCTATAGCCACCTGAATACTTGCAGATACTTGTTGTCATTTGGTCTGGAGTGTTTTGGAGTTTGTTTTTTCCATAAAATAATAAATTAGTAAATGTGAGAAGAGTTAAGGATATTTATGCTTATTTTAAAACAGGAGACTACAGCAGTCTGGGGATGCTAGCTAGGCATTCCCTCTCTGCTGGGAAGAGGCATGCTTAGGAATCTGCAGGCAGCCACATGCTAAAGAAGTGAGGATCATTAGAGAAACTACAGAAAAGTCCTGGATAGTAGGAAAAACTTTTTAGATTTTAGTTTAGAAAAAGCACAGAAGAGTCTTTGAGCTCTTATGAGTTACATGGAGGGAGTTCTGCATTCTGTTTTACCCACATCTGCTGGGAGAGAGAGAGGGACTGAGAGAGATGACTGGGGAGGAGAAAGACAGAATATTTCCAAGTGGGAATCCTGGTCATGATTGACAGACCCAGCTGAGTTAAATCCAGAACTCAAGACTCCATTGTAGTATTACTGGGGAGAGTAGAAGTGGGTTCTGGCCCCCAACATCAGCGTCAATATTTACTGAATGCTCATTGTGCAGTAGATACCATAAAGCATCCTATGGTTTTTTTTTTATCAGATCTCACAAGTTAAAGAGGCAGATATAAATATAACATTATATCTGGTTGATTGTATTGTTTTATCCACATGTGAGCTTAAGCTCACTGGTAATCTTTTGTCTCAGAGACTGAGCTGCAGTTTAAACCCTGACATCTGTATTGAGCTCATATTCTTGGGCATTCCAAGAACCAGTATTTCATACATTCTCCAAATAGCCAACATAATTCCAGGTAGAAAGGATATAACAATAACCAAAAAAAAAGAATGTCCAAATTTCAACTACCTGTAATCAGTAGTGCTTGATACATTCAATAAATATCAAATGCTAATTGTATTACAATAATTAAGCTGGAGTCTACTGAAAAATGGGAATAAAATCTAGGGCAAATGCCTTAAGCTTCATCTTGAACCAAAATTGTAGTCTGTTTGTTTAAAACGAATGGTAAACCTGCAACTGTCCAATTCATGTAGGCCTTCAGAACTTGAAAATATGACCAGAAAGAAGATTTTTACATGTACCATGAAGGCGAAATGCATTTAGTTCATAATAACTGGACAGGACATTATTTGGTAGAAGTGAAGTCGCACATATCATGAAAAATTTATATTGGCAAAATCACTCACTTGGCTTCAGTCATGAAGGCAGGAAGAAGGGAACCCTTAGTAACCCTGGTGGGAATGTATACTGGTGCAGACATTTTGGAAATAAGTGGAGAGTCATCAAAAAAAACCCAAAAACACAGCATCCATGTGTCCCAGCTGTCCTGCTTCAGAGCACATTCCTAAAGGATTTTACATCTCACTGTCAAGACAGAGGCACACCTATGTTCAGTGCAGCTCCGTTCACAGCAGCGAGGACACAGAACTGGCCTAGATGCGATCACCTGGTGAATGCATAATGAAAATTTGGTGCATATGCACAATCGAATAATATTCAGGTATTTAAAAAAGATTAAATCATGAAATTCACTAAAAGTAGATGAAACTGGAAAAATTATATGAGTGAGGTAACTCAGACCCAAAAAGACATACACCACATGCTGTCTCTTACATGTGGACACTAGCATTAAACTTACAGATCTGTGCAGCTTACAATTTCCAGTCCACTAGCTTCTCTAAGCAAAAAGTGGTGATTGACAGACACTAGACAAATAAGGATATCCAACCATTATAGAAAGAACACTTACAGGACTCTCAGCCTTAAGCACATCTGCATAGCTGGAGAGAGATGCAGAGAATCACAGTAGCACAAATACTGAGAATTCTTGAAAGTTTAGAATTTCAGTCCTCCACGTGGAATATATTCCACTCTCAAAGGTTCAGGAACATCTATGGAAAAGGGAGCACAAAGATGGAAAAAGCTCGAAGATGGGGAAATGGTTGTGAAATCATGTCTGTCAAAACAGCACAATGACGGTCATCGCCAATCTACAGCGTATCAGTCACCACTCCCGCTGTGGATTTGTGATGGCAGTCGTTGTGTTGTTTTTTAAAAATTTTTTTTATTATTATTATTTATTCAACTGTGTGCATATGCGTGTGTATGTGCGCACGCGCGTGTGTCTGTGTGTGTGTGTGTCTATGTATGTGTAGAACCACGGACGAATTCGCGAACCACCGTGGACGCCTCCACCTCCTTCTGCCCCGGGATTCACAGGCTCCGCCCTACCAGGACCAGAAGCGCAGGCCCCCCCTTCTGCCTGGCATCTATACGTGGGATCTGGGATCCGAACTCAGGACCTTCCGCCTGGAAGGCAGAGGCTTAACCCCTGAGCCACTTCTCCAGCCCCGTTGTGTTGCTTTTGACAGACATGATTTCATAATCATTTCCCCCAAAGTCTAGCATGGGTCACAGGCACTAGGATGCTTAGAGGCAAGGGATTAACAGTCACAATAGTGTTCCGTACTAAAGGGAAGCACAAGAAAGGGCTCTAGGCAATGCTACTGAGTCCTTACACCTCATTAGAGTGGAGAACGCAGAGAGGAAGTTTGACATTCACACTAAAGGATGCTCCAGGGATTGGGGAGGGGGAAGAGGGGGCACTGGGAAAAAGGGAGGGAGGGGGTGAAAGCAAGGGGAAATGGGGGAGGGAGCAAGGGGGATGGGGGAGGGTGGAGGAGAGAGGGGACCGGGGTACCTATTAAGTTTGTATGAGTGAAAAGTAATAATAATAAAAAAATCCATATGGCTATGAACTGATAAGAAATCCGTGGGTTCCTGGGGCTGGAGAGGTGGCTCAGGGGTTAAGCCTCTGCCTTGCAGGTGGAAGGTCCTGAGTTCGGATCCTAGACCCCACGTATAGACGCCGAGCAGAAGCGGGGGTGGCCTGCGTTTCTGGTTCTGGTAGGACAGAGCCTGTGAATCCTGGGGCAGAGTAAACAAGAGAGAAGGTGGAGACAGTGGTTCCCGAATTTGCCCGTGGTTCTACACACACACACACACACACACACACACACACACATACACACACGCGCACACGTGCACAATTGAATAAAAATAATTAAAAAAAAAAAAGAAATCCGTGGGTTCCTAAACAGTTCTGAAAATCAGTGGGCCACTCACAGGTTCAGAAGGTATATCTAGCAATGCGTACGTGGAACCCGCTAGGTCCCAAGAAAAGATCTCAACTCTAGAAACACAGAGGGGGCCTTGGTTGATCCCAGTATACACAAAACAAACTAAAAGGATTTGAATATGGAAGAACAATAAAACAGGGGAATCTGAGGTGAGGGAGAAAAATGGGAACTCCCTTGAGGGATAGAGTAAATGAAATGCCCTGTCTGCATGTATAGTAATATCAAAGAGCAAAGTTGATCAACAAATAAAAGCTGAAAAGAAAAGAGACAACAGCAAATAGCAAATGAAATAAAAATAAACTTTGTTTCCTTTATATATTTCAAGCCCACTATCAAAAAGTATGAGAGTTTCTGTTTTGATGATCAAAATTAAGAAACCCACAAGACAAAGAATATACCATTATATGTCTCCTATTTTTCCTGGTTATTCCTTCTTTTCTATTATTTAAATGTTTTCACCAAAAATAAAGACCTTTTAGGAATGACTTCTTCCTAGCAGTTATATTAGTTGTACTGATTACACTACAACCCATAAATCAAGAAGATTTCTGACTTTTAACTTAAAGTGGAGGCACACTTCAAAAAGTCAGAAAATGCTTTCAGTCATTGCCAACACAGCTGTTTTATATTGGCAATCCATTTCCTGCCATCTGAACAATGCTCATATGAAATGTACTGAGAAACAGTTCCCAACACTAGGTACACAGATGAGGTAATTTACAACACAGATGCTGTTACTCTGAAAACCCTGATCTATCACGTCATTTCTAGTTAATAGTTGTTTAAGGTGACTTGAAGATGACTCACTTTTTCTTGCACCATTTTTTCCCACTAACTTATCATTACATCTTTGATTAAAAAAACTGAAACACACACACAAATTTATGTCAGGGTTCCTGAACTCTGGTTCATTAATCTATCACATACAAAATTGATTATTTTAGCTTTTTTTTCCTCAGTATGAAAGATTATTTTCTTTTTTTTATTAATACATTTTTTATTATTATTTCAGCTCATACAAACTTAATAGGTACACCAGTTCCCTCCCTCCCTGCTCCCCCCCCCGTACCCCCCTGCTCCCCCTCCCCACTCCCCTCCTCCCATCCCCCAGTGCCTCCCGCCCCAATTCCCAGAGAGTCCTTTCTTGTGCATGCCTGATTTTCCTCTGGGCCCTCCTCTCCGATGACGTGCAAGGACCCAGTGGCCTTTCCCTGAACCCTTTCCCGTGGTTCCCCTTAGGTATAGGAAACACTGCTGTAGGCTGCCAATCTCTTGCCTCCAAGGATCTTGGTGCCTTTAGCAGATGCTAGACTTTGTGAGATCAATAGTGTGTTGGACAATGCGCAGGACATGCAAAGTCCAATTATGATTGCTCAGCCCTACTAGTATGGAGTATCTTCCATATCATTGCTCCTCCCATCCTTTTGCTCTTACCCTCTTACCGCCCCCTCTTCCCGCAAATGTCCCTGAGCTGCAGAGGGGGAGAGACTTAAGCTGGCTAGTTCTAGGTGGTTGATATAAGAGTCTCTGAAGTTCTGGATTGTGGTTTGTTGATTTTCTTTTGCAGTTTTGCTGCTCCTGCAAGATGCCCTTCAGCTTCATCCTGGTAGGGCATTGTAATGTTACCCCCTGGCCAGAGATCAAAAAGATGTTAAACTAGAGTCTTGTGATAAAAGCACATTCAAAGGTAGATGTAATAAAAGTGGGAAACCACAGTGAGGGAGGGGTCTATCACCCATTTGCAAAATGGTTACGTTTTATCTGCCAGACTATATGCCCTCCTCTTCTGGTGAGATCATCACCCCGCCATAGTAAATGATCAGGACAAAAGTCTGTGAACTTAATCAGATGTCTCATTACGTATTTGGGTCTTGATGGAGGCCTATTTTCTCTGCTGTAACATGGTCCCCTTCTCTCCTTGTTTCTGGTGTGGCCCTCCTACCGCCCATCCCTCCTGTTCAACTCCTTGGAATTCTGTCTCTAGGTGGGCTGGGTGGGTTTGGTACTAGGAGCCACCTATTAGGGAGTACATACGGCAGCTTAATTTTCTGGGTCTGGGATACTTCACTTATATTAATTTAATTGTTTCTAATGACATCCATTTCCCGCAAATTCCAGTGATTCATCATTTTTGATGGCTGAGTAGTACTCCATTGTATAGATGTACCCACAGTTTCCTTATCCACTCGTCAACTGTTGGACATTTGGGCTGATTCCATGACTTTGCTTATTGTAAACAGTGCTGCTATGAATATGGTCGTGCTTGTGCTATCGAGGTGAACCTCTGCTGTATGGGGGTTATCCCAAAATGGAATAGCAGGGTCATATGGCATTTTAATCTTAATTTTTTTAAGAATCTCCAGACGGCTCGCCAGAGTGGCTGTATGAGCCTGCACTCCCACCAGCAATGTAGGAGAGTTCTCCTCTCCTCCACATCCTCTCCAACATTTGTTGTTGTTTGTATTGTTGGATTTTGCCATCTGATCGGGGGTGAGATGATATCTCAGGGAAGTTTTGATTTGCATTTCCCTGATGGCTAAGGATGTGGAGCACTTTTTAAGATATTTGTTATTTTAATTTTCATCCCTGGTAAAGTTTCTTTGAAGTTCCAGGGCCCATTTCTTAATTGGGCCATTGGTTTCCTTGGTGTTTAGTTTTCTAAGTTCTTTGTGCACTCTGGACAGCAGAGTTCTATCAGATGTGTGATTAGTGAAGATTTTCTCCCATTCTGTGGGTTGCCTTTGAGCTCGCGTTACGATCTCTTTATCTGAACAGAAGCTCTTTAATTTCACAAGATCCCAACTGTTGAGAGTTGGTAGCAGTGACTGTGCCATTGGATGTCTGTTTAGGAAATGTTGGCCTAGCCCAATCAGCTCGAGGGAGTTCCCTATCCTTTCAACTATGGTTTTTATAGTCTCTGGCCTTATATCAAGGTCCTTGATCCATTTGGAATTAAGTCTTGTACATGGTGACAAGTATGGGTCCAGCTTTAATCTTCTGCATGTGGAGATCCAGTTTTGCCAGCACCATTTGTTGAAGATGCTGTTCTTTTCCATTGGATTCTTTGGACCCCTTTGTCAAAGACCAAATGGCTGTAACTTTGTGGGCTTATATCTGGGTCTTCAATCCTTATCCATTGATCTGTGTGTCTATTTTGGAGCCAATACCAGGCTGTCTTTATAACTATGGATTTGTAGTATAGACTAAGGTTTGGTATGGCAATACCTCCAGCTGTGTTTTTGTTACTCAGGATTGTTTTTGCTATCCTGGGTCTTTTGTGCCTCCATATTAACTTTGAGATTGTTTGGTCAACTTCTTTGAAGAATTGCTTTGGGATTTTGATTGGTATAGCATTGAATCTGTATATTGCCTTTGGTAGGATGGTCATTTTACGATGTTGATTCTGCCAATCCATTAACATGGGAGGTCTTTCCACCTTCTGATGTCTTCTGCTATTTCTTTCCGTTAGGGTTTTAAAGTTTTCATTGTAAAGGTCTTTTACCTCCTTAGTTAGGTTTATACCAAGGTATTTCATTTTTTTAGGGGCTATAGTAAATGGGATTGTTTCTCTCAAGGCTTTTTCACTTCTTTCATTCTGGGCATATCGGAAGGCCTCTGATTTTTGCACATTTATTTTGTATCCTGCCACCCTGCTGAACTTCTCAATTAGTTCCAGGAGCTTCCTGGTGGAGTTTTTAGGATCCCTCAGGTATAAGATCATGTCATCTGCAATAGGGATAGTTTGACTTCTTCCTTGCCGATTTGAATCCCTCTTATGTCCCTTTCTTGTCTATGGCTTCAGCTAAGACTTCAAGTACAATATTGAATAGAAGTGGTGAGAGTGGACAGCCTGTCTAGTTCCTGATCGAAGTGGGAATGCTTCCAATTGTTCCCATTGAGCATAATCCTTGCTGTGGGCTTGTTGTATACAGCTTTTATTATATTGATAAAGGTTCCTTCCATTCCTACTGTCTCTAGCGTTTTGATCATAAAAGGCTGTTGGATCTTGTCAAAGCTTTTTCTGCATCTATCGAGAGTATCATGTGGTCTTGGGACTTTGGACTGGTTTACATGATGAATTACATTTATGATTTGCGTATGAAGCCTACTTGGTCCCCGTGAATGATCTTTTTAATATGTTTTGAATCCGATTTGCTAAGACTTTGTTGAGAATCTTTGCGTCTGTGTTCATCAGAGAGATCAGCCTATAGTTTTCTTTTAAGGTGTATCTTTATTAGTTTTGGGATTAATACGATATTAGCTTCATAGAAGGAATCCAGCTCTCATTCAGCATCATATTGTTAAGTTTCCAGGAGTTAGTGTATTTCTCTTGTTTGATGTGTTGTGGATGTCCAGCTTTAGGCCGTGGTGGTTTGATAGGGCACAGGTTAGAATTTCAACTTTCTTGTACATGTGTAGATTCATTTTGTGGCCCAGTATGTGATCTATTTTGGAGAAAGTTCCATGTGCTGCTGAGAAAAAATGGTATTCTTTGGTACATGGGTGAAAAGTTCGATAGAGATCTGTAAGGTCATTTCTTTAAGGGTTGTTTAAGGTCCAAAGTGTCTCTATTAAGCTTTTGACCTGTTGATCTATCCCATGTTGAGAGGGCAGTGTTGAAGTCCCCAAGAATTATCGTTTGGGGGTTGATTTCTTGCTTTAGACGCTGTAGGGTTTTCTTAATGAATGTGGAGGGGCCCGTATTGGGTGCATATATGTTCAGTATTGTGAAGTCTTCCTGGTGAATTGTACCTGTGACTAAAATGTAGTATCCATCCGTGTATCTTATGATTTTTTTTGGTTTGAAGTCCACTTTGTCTGATAGCATAATTGCTACCCCTGCCTCTTTTCTGCTTCCATTAGCATGTAGAATTGTTGACCAGTCTTTTATTTTTAGAGCGTGCCTATCTTTTGTGGTGAGATGGGTTTCCTGCAGGCAGCAGATTGATGGATTGTGATTTTTAATCCAAGTTTGTAATCTGTGTCTCTTGATGGGTGAGTTAATTCCATTAACATTTAGTGTTATAATGGTGAAACTATTTTTGATTCCAGACATTTATTATGTTTAGTAGTTTTTATAAGTATAATTGCTTCGCTTTTAATGGTGTTATACTTGCCTTCTGCTCTCCTGGATATGCCTGTTTTTTTCTTCACGCTTGAGTATCATTTCTAGCATTTTTTGAAAGCCTGGTTTGGTGGACATGTATCCCTTCAAGTTGTCTTTGTGCTGGAAGGTATTTCTTTCTCCCTCGATCATGACTGATAGTTTTGCAGGGTAAATCAGCCTAGGTTGACATTTTTGCTCATTCAATACTTGAAGTATGTCTCTCCAAGCTCTTCTTGCTTTTACTGTTTCGACTGAGAAGTCATTTGTTATTTTAATAGGTTTACCTTTAAAAGTGACTTGTTTTTTCTCCCTTGAAGCTCTCAGCACCAGTTCTTTATCTTGAATGTGGAGTGTTTTAACTATTATTTGCCGTGGCATGCTTCCATTTTGGTCGTATCTTTTTGGGGTGCGGAATGCCTCTTGTATATGAATGGGCCTCTCTTTTCTTAGATGAGGAAAGTTTTCCTTGATGATCGTTTGAAAAATTTCCTCAGGGGTGGTATTTTGAGATTCTTGCTCTGGTATTTTAGCTTTTTAATCACATTTTAAAGTAAATGATGTTAAGTCCCGAGTTTTGTCTCTTTTTAAAGATTTTCTGTGTAGTCTATGTTTTTTTACCTCTCCACATAAATCTGATTTTTTGGGAGGAGGTTCTATACATGAATATCCTACCCAGGATTGCATTGAAGTTTTAGATCTTTATGGAAAGAATTGCCTGAGCAGTATTAAGCTTACACTGTAATCTCCTAGACCTTTCTATATATTTTCATCTTTACGTTTTCCTCAATGATGGCCTTTTAGCTTTTAGTGCATAGTTTTTTGCATACTTTCCAGGTGAATCCCGTGTATAATATGTGCCTAGAGCTCAAACCCTCAACTGTCAAGTTGACTCCTGTGCCTAACTATGACAGCCATCAATCTCTGGACTGAGTAGCTTCAGAATCCCAGGACGAGTGAGTGAGATGCTCAGTGAGTAAAAGCACTTGCTGCCAAGCTTGACAACCTGGGTTTGGTTCCTGGAACCCACACGGAAGGACAGACCTAACCTGTGGGTGTTCTCTGATCCCCACATGGACATGCCACTTGTACTCACAAAAGTGACATCAGTAAATTTAAAAAATTCAAAGAGAATCCCATCTAAAAAAAAGGAACTATGCCCTGAGTGAAGCAACCTGTCACTAGGAGAGCACACAGGCTGGGCAATCTAGCACTCACTCTTCCTTTGATTTATAGCAGCTCATCACATGGCAGCTCAGTTGGCACAATTCAGTTGGTACAAATTAAGAAGAATCCTTATTCTGGGCTGGAGAGATGGCTCAGGGGTTAAAACTCTGCCTCACAAGCAGAAAATTCTGCATTCTGAGGAAACAGCAATGGCCTACACAATGGCCTGGTGGGCAGAGACTGGAAATCCCAGGGGGAAGCAAAAAGGAGGTAGAAGCAATCCAGGAGGAGTCCTGCAGTCACCCTTGTTGCTCCACAGGGACACACAGTGCTATCTGATACACACAAACCCCCAATACACACAGCAAAATAAACAAGTAAATAAATAATATTTTTAAAAAGATAAGATCCTTATCCTAAATTCCTTTAGAACTGTAGGGAATGAATATCAAGTTACGTGGAATATGTAAGGTTTATTTGTCGTACAAGAAATGAACTCATGTCTGTCCATATCACATCTACCCACAAATCAGGTCTGCCTGTGCTCTCATCAAGTGCTTCGAGGCAGCAAATTGTAAGTACCTTGCACTACTGCCAAGACCCATGACATCAAACAAATATCTGAAGTCAGACAAAGGCAGTATCAAGACAGGTTACTTTAGAGTGGAGTTCAGACTCATGTCACGTAGAAACTGGCCACATTTAGGGGCACTTTCTTATGCTATCCTGAGAATTCTGAAACCAAAATACTGTAGACCAAGATGGAGGTTTTGAATCAAAGGTGTTATCACTAGCTCACAGGATTTCTTGCATTGAAAGGAAATATCTTTCCAGAAACAGCTGAAGCAGCAAGAGATCGATAATGAGAGATTCAAACATTCTCTTAAATATCAAATTCCTGCCCTTTTCCCAGAGATACCAAGATTCTTGATACAATGACTGTCCTCCCCTTCCCCCACCCCCAGAGAATCCTAAGCTATGAGCATGGTGGGCACTCATAGTGGAGAAACTATGATTTAGTTTCAGTGGAAACTTCTCAGTTGCATGAACTCCACAATAATGTCGCTGTGACATTGGATAAAACCGAGACACACTGGACCATAAAAGGAAAGTCAGTGAGGCCTCAGCCACATATTTAAGTCTTGGAGCAGCCAACTTTTGAGGTCATGGGTACATACCAGAGAAGCCCATGTCTTGCCTATAGTCCATAAGTCATTCCACCTTACTTGTCCTAAAGCACACAGCCATGAGCATACTCTTGGTCCTTTCACTTTCATTGCACTGAACTCACCTGACTCAGAACAACACAGTCAGAAATGGTCAGCATAAGAACACCTTTCTACCGATGCTCTTGACCAATCAGAGAAGAAGACACCCACTTGCAAACAAACACCCCATCATGTTCCTTGGTTGCTACCCTGAATACTGCCAGAGGTGGAGTGTTGGGAAGACAAGAGAGCAGAAAGTACTTAGAGCATACATTATCGGAAGAAAAAGCCTCCACCTGGAAATCACATGGCTGATAGAGTCAAGACAGAAGGATGTGGATAGAAGAATTGCTACCTGTGTGCTATGATTATGTTGTTCCTGCCTGCTCAAGCCACGTACATGTGATTCAGATTCCTGGAGAGAGATGTATAGCAGATCCAGACAGGAAACAATCAGTTTGATGGTCCAGTTGAGTAGTGTGCCCACTGGCATCAGGCCTTCATGGTTGCTGATAAGTGATCATCAAATGGCTTAAGGGAACAAGGGATTTATTTTCTTACTGGTAGTCCGGTTATAGATCATAGTCCAGCTTGATGGGAAAGCACACACCAACACCAGCACTGAAAGAAGGTGACCATGCTATTTCTAAGTAATGGCTGAGAGAGGGATGATCCTTACTTGCCAGACCAGCATGTCTGGCCAAGTATACACAAGGATGCCAACTTCCTCAACCGGCTCTCAGTATTTCATCTGTTCAGGGCCCCGTCCCACCCACTTGGGCCTTCCCCATCAGCTATCTCCTGTAGTTTGCTCTGGGCTTCATCAAACACTAATTCTCTACACATGTGCCCAGAGCTCAAACCATCAACCGTCAAGTTGACATACCTATAGCTCATAATTCATGGTGCTTGGCCTGTCCCCTTCAGATATGTTCATAGCATTGCATCTCCACCTTCTGCTGACTATTGAGACACTCTGGGATCATCCCCCTTCACACTTCATGTAAGAACACCTCATCCAAGCACTCAACTCATCACTGGCATGGGGCCACATCAGTTTTCCTATCTCTCTGTCACTGTATGTTGATGCAGGAAAAACTTGGATCATTTTGTCTTCCCACATTCTGAATCGTGGAACACAATGGATCACAGAGCTCCATGAGCAGTGTTGTGGTTAACCTGCATGGTTGCTAATAAAGTCATGACCAAATGGCTTAAAGGAACAAGGGCTTTATTTGGGCTTATGATAATCTGGTTACAGTTCCTTATCCAGTTTTTACATGAGAGCCCACACCAACACCAAGGGACAAGGAAACTAGCCATACCATAGCAAATAATGGCTGAGAGAGGGACAGTCCTTACTTTCCAGAGCAGCTTGTCTGGCCAAGTCTACAGAAAGATGCCCCTTTCTCAACCATCTTTCACCTGGCATGGGTTGAACATCCCCATTAAACAGACAATGTCCTCCAGGTTGTTCTGGGCTTAACTACTAATTCTCTACAAATGTGTTCAGAGTTTGAAGCCTCAACGGTCAGGTTGACACTTATACCTAACTATGACAACCAATGTGAAGATCTACCCTCAGATAGCCAGTGGTAACCTGACATCTGGTTCGGTCCTACTGCTTTCTGTATTTGACACTTCAGTGCCTGAATTTTGCAAGATCGTCTTCCCCAGCCTGTTTGCTCATTAGTTTTCCATACAACCAGAAGCAGGGGATGGACCATTTGCAGGCTCCTACCACAGCCTTATGCATAGCCTGGCAGAACAGACAGGAAACTCCTAGCTGGTCTTCTCTGCACCTTCTGAATAATTCCTGAATAATATCATTGGTGCCTTTCATCCTGTACAGGGACCAGTGAAATCGGTCCAGATGATTGTGACCCTGAGACTTTTCAGTCATTTTCCCCACCAGAGAGAGTGAACCTTTCCACCCACCTAGACCCTGGCAGTCACCTCCCCAAACTGACAAGGTCAAGATGTTTTGTAAATAAGGGGAAGCTCTTCCTCTGGGTCCCTGAACTCAGCAATCAGTAAATGGATATTATGTTTTCCCACTATGTGCATCTATGTGGACCTAGGCCCTGGATGGCCTAGATGGCTGGGAGGGTATCAAACTAGAACATCAGACAGAGTCTGATTCTGTGAAGAATCACACAGAAGATGCCATAGCTGCCTTCTGTTCAGACACAGAATTACCAGAACATTCAGAGTGAAAGGGCTGCTGAGCCTGGCAAAAGAGGACGAAGTCACTGAATCAAGTTCAAGGACTGAGGTCCCTGAAAGTCAGGCAAGGCCTGCCATCTATGAGAGGGAGGGAAATGTCCTATTACAAATAAACCATAACAGCAGCAAAATGACTTGTTTTCCCACCTCTAAAACAGATAGGTCCTTAATTACAGTGCCCTCTGTGAGAATTGGGACTTGGCTGTGGAAAAACAAAGCAGTTTGGGCAGAGGTGGCTGTCCAGGCTGAGGATTCTGCCACTACAGTGTGCAAGCACAACTGGCTCTCAGAGACACACAATAGCAAGGCTTATTTGTATACTTATGCAGCCCAGGGGGAATTCTTTTCTATAAAATTTAGGTATTGTCATTGTTTTCTTGATCTTTTATATAGTATAACTTTGACACTGAGAATGCTATGTTATATCTTTTTATTATTTTATTTTTCAAGTTTTAAAAGCATATTAAGTACTTATCCCCACTTCCCTCTCTTCCCTCCCTCCCTTCCCATTTCCCTCCTTCCCTTCATCAACCTATCACACTCCCTCCTGCCCACCTGCCTCTACACTTCTATGGACCCCAAGGATCCTTCTGGCTTGTCTACTCTTGTGAGAGTTCAGGACTCCTGTGACGTACCAAGTTCCTCTCTTCAGGACACCCCACCGATAGGGGCTTCCCCTTCACTCATCCAGCTTTAGTCCCCAAGGTTCATGTTCTTCTCTCTCGAGTTACTCCATAGTCCAAGGGGGCATGTTGGTATGTCAGTCGTTATGTAGGTCTGGTAAAGACAAGTCTCATTGCCTTGAGTTCCTGGATGCAGCACTCCTGCCTTGAATGAAACGTCTTGTCTAATGGTGAACCTTCCCATCTTTAGGTGCTTACAATAGCACCACCTCCTCTTCCTCAAGGTTCCCAAGCCTTAGGATGGGAGACAATGAAAAGTCTAACTGATCATCACTAATCCCTGAAGCAAAAGCTACGAGCATCTATCATCAGTAGTTCAGGACGGATAAACCAGTGAGGCCAAAGACAACCAACACCTGTGGGTATGCCCAGTAGTGATTGGTGCATTTCTTGATGACCTCACAAGGAGAAATTGTGAGGGCACAATCAAGAGCATGCATAAAAGGGAGTGGGCTGGGCTGGAGTTTTGTCCCTCGAGATTACTCTGAGTAACTTGTGGGACTCTTTGCTCTGATAGATATTTGGCTTTTACAGTGTTTGTGGTATTTTTTATTTCATATTTTATTATTTTATTTTTTTATTTTTATTTTAATATTTTTATTTTATTTTTTTTATTTATTATTTTATATTTTTTTTTTTTTTTTTTTATTTTCCCTGCTTCCCTCTCCCCCCTCCTTCTCCCCCCCCTCCCTTCTCTCCCCCCCTCCCCCCCTCCCATTCCTCTCCTTCCCATTACAACCCAGCATCATGGCCAGCTGTTCTCTCCAGGAAAAATTGACAGATCAGTATATAATACTGAAACCCATCGGACATGGTGCCTTTGGCTCTGTTCAATTAGCTGTGCACCGTGTCACGGGGATCTTGGTCGCTAAAAGTTCTGAGGAACGAAGAAAAGAACCTGCGATTGATTTTTTCGGAAATGGCATTCTAAGAGAACTCGACCACCCCCGTTATCCGTTTATACGAGATTATTATAACGCCAGAAAACTTTTATTTCATTATGGAGTATGCTAATCGTGGGACTCTGGACTGGTGGATTAAACGAGTTGGCCAACTCGAAGAAGATGAAGCCCAACGACTGTTTGGACAGATTGTAGCAGCGCTGGACTACTGTCACGCAAAAAACATAGTTCACCGGGACCTCAAGCCTCACAACATCCTATTAAATTCACAAGGTCACATCAAGGTATCAGACTTCGGCCTAGCGACAAGAACTGCACCTGGAAGAATATTACGCCGACACTGTGGCACAGAAGCATTTACTGCACCTGAACTGTTACTAAAGCAAGGTTACGAAGGGGAGAAGCTGACATTTGGAGTCTGGGCGTTGTTCTCTATACAATGGTTTCAGGGCAAGTCCCGTTCCGAGGGACGACACATGATGACCGTCAAGATAAGATTCTGAGGGGGCATATGAGCTACCCAAGCATCTGTCTGGGGCACTGGAAAATCTGCTCCACCAGATGCTGACCCCTGATCCGGGCAAGAGGCCAACGATCAAAGAGATACGAAAGCACCCCTGGGTTCGGCAATGCAATCACTGCTTGGATCTCAAAAGCGAGCCAGACCAAGGAGCCAACATCTTCATCCTAATGTCTCAGTTAGGCTATATATCAATAATGTTATTCAATCCCTACAGCTTAAAAGTATGACAAGGAGATGGGGGCGTACCTTCCTCTTAGAGAACGCAAATCGCCAGGGGCTTGGGATTGACTGGACCACTATGGAAAATGCTGTACACCCTGGCCATACCATCTACCACCACTCTTCCCCTCGGGCATCATGCAAACGATCCTGCCCCTAATGCTGCGCCACAGAGACCACCAAACAGAGTCTGCCCAACAAAAGACACAACTCTGCATTCTGTCCCTGTGTGCCCCCCAGGAGGGGCCTGCCGGTACCAGGAAGCCATCAGCTGAGCCACCTGAAGTAATACAACATCTGGAAGTGGAAGCAGCCTCCCCTCCTGAGAGGAGCCGGTGCTGGAAGAGGCTGAAGAGAATGGGGCACGTGTGCTTAAATTATGCTGCTGCTGCCTGCCAATCAGACACACAGGAAACAATCGACGTCCGTCTGGAAACAAAGTGGCCCCTATGAAGGAGGCAGAAAACACAGACCGACCAAAAGCAAGTAAGTGGGGATGTAGCATCCTTCAATGGACAGACCACACTGCTACACATGCGTGGGGTGGGTGTATGATACACGGCTTGGTTAAAGCATGCTCCTGGCATATCACCTCAGGAAGAAATCTTGCCAGGACTTCCTGATGTGCAACTTAGCAAGGCTTAGTAGAAGCAGACAGAAATAAGGCAGGTGAGAAGAGACTGGGGAGGAGTGGAAGTGGAGGTGCTGTCACAGGGGAACCAAGGTCCAGACAGGACTCACCAGAGGGTCCATAGTCAAAGTAACAAAGGTCCTCCTCAATGTCTCCCACAGTTCCAGGGTACGGGCAGAGCATGCTGACCGCCACAGATCCTGACAGCCTTGTGCAGGGCCTGGCAGCATATCCAGGCTGCTGTGGGCCCTGCATACCAGCTCCAGTGAGGTCCAAGCAGAGCACGAGAGAGGTACTGGGCAGCGCCTTAGGACTCTCACCAAGGGGAATCCAGTCCAGCACACGGCGTCCAATTCTCTTCAGCTTCTTCCAGCACCGGCTCCACAGGAGGGGAGGCTGCTTCCACTTCCAGGTGTTCTTTTATTTCAATGCCCATCACTGCCCTTCAGAACATCAAGGCACAAGAGCTGAAAGGATGGTCATGGCAGCCCCGATGGCAGCAACAGAAGCCCCCAACCCGACCAGGACTATGGTCAGATGGTATCTCCTGACCCTCATCAGCTGCCTTCAGGGCATTCATCTCATTTTCCCATCCCCTCAATCCAGGGGACATCTCCTCCTTCTAGGCCCCACAGAAGCCTGATGTGGAACACAGGACAAGCCAAGTAGGGAAGGAACTCTGTCCAGCTCTAGACTTTCTACTGAAACTGAAACCAGCACTTGTGCTGGCTGCTCTACCAGGCAGCTCTCTAGGGACCCACAGGAACCACAGGAGAGGATGACTGACAACGTCTTCTCAGTAGGAGGCCGGAGCTGTGTACAAGGAATGCAGAATCAATCAGCATTCCTCACACTGTATCCAGTGAGGTTGGAAACTCACAGACAGCATCCTCCAGATACAACATCCCAACACTGATCGGAGAATAA
>JALPQD010001122.1:0-28995 GCA_023101885.1 Typhlomys cinereus | reverse complement strand
TCGCTCTGTGACATTGGATAAAACTGAGACACACTGGACCATAAAAGGAAAGTCAGTGAGGCCTCAGCCACATAAATCTTGGAGCAGCCAACTTTTGAGGTCATGGGTACATACCAGAGAATCCCATGTCTTGCCTATAGTCCATAATCATTCCACCTTACTTGTCCTAAAGCACACAGCCATGAGCATACTCTTGGTCCTTTCACTTTCATTGCACTGAACTCACGTGACTCAGAACAACACAGTCAGAAATGGTCAGCATAAGAACCACCCTTTCTACCGATGCTCTTGACCAATCAGAGAAGAAGACACCCACTTGCAACAAACACCCCCATCATGTTCCTTGGTTGCTCCCCTGAACACTGCCAGAGGTGGAGTGTTGGGAAGACAAGAGAGCAGAAAGTACTTAGAGCATACATTATCGGAAGAAAAAGCCTCCACCTGGAAATCACATGGCTGATAGAGTCAAGACAGAAGGATGTGGATAGAAGAATTGCTACCTGTGTGCTATGATTATGTTGTTCCTGCCTGCTCAAGCCATGTACATGTGATTCAGATTCCTGGAGAGAGATGTATAGCAGATCCAGACAGGAAACAATCAGTTGATGGTCCAGCTGAGTAGTGTGTCCACTGGGCATGGAGCGCAGGGACAGTAGTACCCTTGTCACAGTCGGCCTTCATGGTTGCTGATAAGTGATCATCAAATGGCTTAAGGGAACAAGGGATTTATTTTCTTACTGGTAGTCCGGTTATAGATCATAGTCCAGCTTGATGGGAAAGCACACACCAACACCAGCCCTGAAAGAAGGTGACCATGCTATCTCTAAGTAATGGCTGGGAGAGGGATGATCCTTACTTGCCAGACCAGCATGTCTGGCCAAGTATACACAAGGATGCCAACTTCCTCAACCGGCTCTCAGTATTTCATCTGTTCAGGGCCCAGTCCCACCCACTTGGGCCTTCCCCATCAGCTATCTCCTGTAGGTTTGCTCTGGGCTTCACTCAAACACTAATTCTCTACACATGTGCCCAGAGCTCAAACCATCAACCGTCAAGTTGACATACCTATAGCTCATAATTCATGGTGCTTGGCCTGTCCCCTTCAGATATCTTCATAGCATTGCATCTCCACTTTCTGCTGACTATTGAGACACTCTGGGATCATCCCCCTTACACACTTCATGTAAGAACACCTCATCCAAACACTCAACTCATCACTGGCATGGGGCCACATCAGTTTTCCTATCTCTCTGTCACTATATGTTGATGCAGGAAAACTTTGGATCATTTTGTTTCCCACATTCTGAATCATGAACACAATGGATCACAGAGCTCCATGAGCAGTGTTGTGGTTAACCTGCATGGTTGCTAATAAAGTCATGACCAAATGGCTTAAAGGAACAAGGGTTTTATTTTGGCTTATGATAATCTGGTTACAGTTCCTTATCCAGTTTTACACGAGAGCCCACACCAACACCAAGGGACAAGGAAACTAGCCATACCATAGCCAAATAATGGCTGAGAGAGGGAAGTCCTTACTTTCCAGAGCAGCTTGTCTGGCAAGTCTACAGAAAGATGCCCTTTCTCAACCAGTTCCTTCCATCTTATTCACCTGGCATGGGTTGAACATCCCCATTAAACAGACAATGTCCTCCAGGTTGTTCTGGGCTTAACTACTAATTCTCTACAAATGTGTTCAGAGTTTGAAGCCTCAGTCAGGTTGACACTTATACCTAACTATGACAACCAATGTGAAGATCTACCCTCAGATAGCCAGTGGTAACCTGACATCTGGTTCGGTCCTACTGCTTTCTGTATTTGACACTTCAGTGCCTGAGTTTTGCAAGATCGTCTTCCCAGCCTGTTTGCTCATTAGTTTTCCATACAACCAGAAGCAGGGGATGGACCATTTGCAGGCTCCTACCACAGCCTTATGCATAGCCTGGCAGAACAGACAGGAAACCCCTAGCTGGTCTTCTCTGCACCTTCTGAATAATTCCTGAATAATATCATTGGTGCCTTTCATCCTGTACAGGGACCAGCGAAATCGGCCAGATGATTGTGACCCTGAGACTTTTCGGTCATTTTCCCCACCAGAGAGAGCAAACCTTTCCGCCCACCTAGACACTGGCAGTCACCTCTCCCAAACTGATAAGGTCAAGATGTTTTGCAAATAAGGGGAAGCTCTTCCTCTGGGTCCCTGAACTCAGCAATCAGTAAATGGATATTATGTTTTCCCACTATGTGCATCTATGTGGACCTAGGCCCTGGATGGCCTAGATGGCTGGGAGGGTATCGAACTAGAACATCAGACAGAGTCTGATTCTGTGAAGAATCACACAGAAGATGCCATAGCTGCCTTCTGTTCAGACACAGAATTACCAGAACATTCAGAGTGAAAGGGCTGCTGAGCCTGGCAAAAGAGGACGAAGTCACTGAATCAAGTTCAAGGACTGAGGTCCCTGAAAGTCAGGCAAGGCCTGCCATCTAGAGAGGGAGGGAAATGTCCTATTACAAATACCATAACAACAGCAAAATGACTGTTTTCCCACCTCTAAAACAGATAGGTCCTTAATTACAGTGCCCTCTGTGAGAATTGGGACTTGGCTATGGAAAAACAGCAGCTTGGGCAGAGGTGGCTGTCCAGGCTGAGGATTCTGCCACTATAGTGTGCGAGCACAACTGGCTCTCAGAGACGCACAATAGCAAGGCTTATTTGTATACTTATGCAGCCCAGGGGGAATTCTTTTCTATAAAATTTAGGTATTGTTATTGTTTTCTTGATCTTTTCTATAGTATAACTTTTTGACACTTGTTTTCTTGATCTTTTATGTAGTATAACTTTGACACTGAGAATTCTGTTATATCTTTTTATTATTTTATTTTTCAAGTTTTAAAAGCATATTAAATACTTATCCCCACTTCCCTCTCTTCCCCTTCCCTCCCATTTCCCTTCTTCCCTTCATCAACCTATCACACTCCCTCCTGCCCACCTGCCTCCACACTTCTATGGACCCCAAGGATCCTTTTGGCTTGTCTACTCTTGTGAGAGTTCAGGACTCCTGTGACGTACCAAGTTCCCTCTCTTCAGGACACCCACCGATAGGGGCGTTCCCCTTCACTCACCAGCTTTAGTCCCCAAGGTTCATGTTCTTCTCTCTCGAGTTACTCCATAGTCCAAGGGGGCATGTTGGTATGTCAGTCGTTATGTAGGTCTGGTAAAGACAAGTCTCTTTGCCTTGAGTTCCTGGATGCAGCACTCCTGCCTTGAATGAAATGTCTTGTCTAATGGTGAACCTTCCCATCTTTAGGTCTTACAATAGCACCACCTCCTCTTCCTCAAGGTTCCTAAGCCTTAGGATGGGAGACAATGAAAAGTCTATCTGATCATCACTAATCCCTGAAGCAAAAGCTATGAGCATCTATCATCAGTAGTTCAGGACGGATAAAACCAGTGAGGCCAAAGACACCAACACCTGTGGGTATGCCCAGTGTGGTGCATTTCTTGATGACCTCACAAGGAGAAATTGTGAGGGCACAATCAAGAGCATGCATAAAAGGGAGTGGGCTGGGCTGGAGTTTTGTCCCTCAAGATTACTCTGAGTAACTTGTGGGACTCTTTGCTCTGATAGATATTTGGCTTTTACAGTGTTGGTGTATTTGATGATGGCTAGGATTGGGAAGTGATTGTAGAGGGTAGAGATTGGAGATTACCGTGATGTGTATTTTAAGTTAATTAGAGAGTAAGGGATAGTGTATTTGATATTTATATGTTATATATTTTCCCTGCTTCCCTCTCCCCCCTCCCTCTCCCCCTCCCTCCTTCTCCCCCCTCCCATTCCTCTCCTTCCCATTACAACCCAGCATCATGGCCAGCTGTTCTCTCCAGGAAAAATTGACAGATCAGTATATAATACTGAAACCCATCGGACATGGTGCCTTTGGCTCTGTTCAATTAGCTGTGCACCGTGTCAGGGGATCTTGGTCGCTGTAAAGTTCTGAGGAACGAAGAAAAGAACCTGCGATTGATTTTTTCGGAAATGAGCATTCTAAGAGAACTCGACCACCCCCACGTTATCCGTTTATACGAGATTATTAACCCAGAAAACTTTTATTTCATTATGGAGTATGCTAATCGTGGGACTCTGACTGGTGGATTAAACGAGTTGGCCAACTCGAAGAAGATGAAGCCCAACGACTGTTTGGACAGATTGTAGCAGCGCTGGACTACTGTCACGCAAAAAACATAGTTCACCGGGACCTCAAGCCTCACAACATCCTATTAAATTCACAAGGTCACATCAAGGTATCAGACTTCGGCCTGGCGACAAGAACTGCTCCTGGAAGAATATTACCGACACTGTGGCACAGAAGCATTTACTGCACCTGAACTGTTACTAAAGCAAGGTTACGAAGGGGAGAAAGCTGACATTTGGAGTCTGGGCGTTGTTCTCTATACAATGGTTTCAGGGCAAGTCCCGTTCCGAGGGACGACACATGATGACCGTCAAGATAAGATTCTGACGGGGGCATATGAGCTACCCAAGCATCTGTCTGGGGCACTGGAAAATCTGCTCCACCAGATGCTGACCCCTGATCCGGGCAAGAGGCCAACGATCAAAGAGATACGAAAGCACCCCTGGGTTCGGCAATGCAATCACTGCTTGGATCTCAAAAGCGAGCCAGACCAAGGAGCCAACATCTTCATCCTAATGTCTCAGTTAGGCTACGATATCAATAATGTTATTCAATCCCTACAGCTTAAAAGTATGACAAGGAGATGGGGGCGTACCTTCTCTTAGAGAACGCAAATCGCCAGGGGCTTGGGATTGACTGGACCACTATGGAAAAGCTGTACACCCTGGCCATACCATCTACCACCACTCTTCCCTCGGGCATCATGCAAACGATCCTGCCCCTAAATGCTGCGCCACAGGACCACCAAACAGAGTCTGCCCAGACAAAGACAAAACTCTGCATTCTGTCCCTGTGTGCCGCCCCCAGGAGGGGCCTGCCGGTACCAGGAAGCCATCAGCTGAGCCACCTGAAGTAATACAACATCTGGAAGTGGAAGCAGCCTCCCCTCCTGAGAGGAGCCGGTGCTGGAAGAGGCTGAAGAGAATGGGGCGACGTGTGCTTAAATTATGCTGCTGCTGCCTGCCAATCAGACACACAGGAAACATCGACGTCCGTCTGGAAACAAAGTGGCCCCTATGAAGGAGGCAGAAAACACAGACCGACCAAAAAGCAAGTAAGTGGGGATGTAGCATCTTTCAATGGACAGACCACACTGCTACACATGCATGGGGTAGGGTGTGATGTTCATATACACGTATACACTGGCTTGGTTAAAGCATGCTCCTGGCATATCACCTCAGGAAGAAATCTTGCCGGACTTCCTGATGTGCAACTTAGCAAGGCTTAGTAGAAGCAGACAGAAATAAGGCAGGTGAGAAGAGACTGGGGAGGAGTGGAAGTGGAGGTGCTGTCACAGGGGAACCAAGGTCCAGACAGGACTCACCAGAGGGTCCATAGTCAAAGTAACAAAGGTCCTCCTCAATGTCTCCCCACAGTTCCAGGGTACGGGCAGAGCATGCTGACCGCCACAGATCCTGACAGCCTTGTGCAGGGCCTGGCAGCATATCCAGGCTGCTGTGGGCCCTGCATACCAGCTCCAGTGAGGTCCAAGCAGAGCACGAGAGAGGTACTGGGCAGCGCCTTAGGATTCTCACCAAGGGGAATCCAGTCAAGCACACATCGTCCAGTTCTCTTCAGCTTCTTCCAGCACCGGCTCCACAGGAGGGGAGGCTGCTTCCACTTCCAGGTGTTCTTTTATTTCAATGCCCATCACTGCCCTTCAGAACATCAAGGCACAAGAGCTGAAAGGATGGTCATGGCAGCCCCGATGGCAGCACCAGAAGCCCCCAACCCGACCAGGACTATGGTCAGATGGTATCTCCTGACCCTCATCAGCTGCCTTCAGGGCATTCATCTCATTTTCCCATCCCCTCAATCCAGGGGACATCTCCTCCTTCTAGGGCCCCACAGAAGCCTGATGTGGAACACAGGACAAGCCAAGTAGGGAAGGAACTCTGTCCAGCTCTAGACTTTCTACTGAAACTGAAACCAGCACTTGTGCTGGCTGCTCCAGGCAGCTCTCTAGGGACCCACGGGAGAGGATGACTGACAACGTCTTCTCAGTAGGCCAGGAGCTGTGTACAAGGAATGCAGAATCAGCATTCTCACACTGTGGTCCAGGGAGGCTGGAACTCACAAGCATCCTCCAGATACAGCATCCCAACACTGATGGAGAATAAGCATCCTCTTCTGCCTGACAGCAGGCAGCTCCATCAACCGAATCCTCGTGTAGCCAGTGCTGATGAAGTCACAGACTCTGGATGGCAGGTCATCCTGTCCACATCAGGACTGTGGTGAGTCTTGGACCTACCATGAAGGCCCACTTGTCCACATGTGTGCATATGTGCATGGCACATAAATGCACTGCCTATGTGTGTGATCTGCTTCCATGTGAGGCACGGGGGAGGGGGATGAACACAACCCACTTCTGACAGAGTGGTGGGTTATGGTAACACTATTTGTGAGTGAGCCTCAGATGTTGAACCACTCACAATGTACGGAACAAAAGTACCAGAAACTCCTAACTCTTGTGGATAGCATTCCAAAGGCACTCAAGGGTAAAAGGAACAAGGTGGGAGACAGAGACCCAACACAGTTATCGTGGTCCTTCCCCACCACATATTGGTGTCCATACCATGTGGCCTCAGTGAAGCTGATCCCAGAGTAGCTAGAGTATCCCCAGAGTTGTTGCTGAAGGCAGAAGGGAGGACGATTTTCCCTACTTTTTATTTTGAAGGACAGTCAAAAAGTCCCTGTAGAATCCTCTACCTCCCCAGAATTGGCTCACAAGTGTGCTTCACACCAAAGCTCTAGGAGGAAGAATTGGGTCTTCTACGGCCAACTTAGGACCAGCTTGGATTCCACATAGGTGAGCATCCATGGCAAGAAGATAGCGTGTAAGCCAGTAGTCCCAGGTGAGCACGCTGCACCATCCTCATCCACAGGAAACCTACTGGGAGAACATAGACGCAGGGTCACCAGAAGATCCCTTGGGACCTGGAGATGATGGGTGCTTTTTTATCGGTGCCCCAACATGGATGGGCAATGCTGACATGGCGCGCAAGACATTTTATGCTTTGTGGAACACAAGGTAAAGGGGAGTATCTGAGGAAATCTGAGCAATAGCTGAATGTGCCAGGTGGTGCTTCTTGGATGTGCATGGGACCCTTTACCTTGGACAGGCAACACTGGCTCCATGGCCCTTGGGAGCTTGCTTAGTGGGCCACCTTCACACCTGTCTTGGGTTCTCTCTTCAGCTTCACGAGGCTCTTTCGCAGAATGACAGGATAGGAGAGAGGGTCAACTTGGTAACATGTTATGAATCTTTTCTGGTATTATTCTTCCATGGGACAGTTATCTTGGCTGGGAGAACCGTGGGTCTTGGTCAGCCTTTAGGGGGAGCATCTGTAGTTTCTGGCCCAGAGTGATACGTAGGGGCAGGTGGAGGCATGCTTCTGGACATACCCTACCACCCCCATCTTTTGCTGACTTTTGAGGAATCATTTGCAGGCCAAGAACATAATGGACAGAAGCAGTTACTGGAGAAGTTGGTGATACTCAAGAAGTCTTGTCCCTGGGCTCACTCCTGGCCTGCAAGTGTCCTATTCTTTTCCTTAGATGCCAGTTATGACCACTGGGTCTGGGTCCAGACCTAGCTTAGTGAGATGTCTGGCTTCAGATCATTTGGATCTTTAGAATCCTGCTCCTTTAACCCCCATGAGACCTACTGCTCCTTTGCCAGACCTCCTGGGCTCTTGGAGTGGTTCATTGGGTAAGTGAATAATGTGTTATAAGGTATTGCCACACTGGAATGTTCAGAGCCCTTGTGTGGGAAGCTTTATCTGACCCTGCGAGAACAGCCGAAGATTCCACGCTGTCCTTCTTGAAGGAACCTAACGCTCAGAGCAGGAGGCACCGGTGAGTAGAAGCTAGCTGCTCCAAAGCCACATTGCTTGAGTTTTACTGAGGCTGTGAAAAGGGGATGTTTTCCAGGAAGACCCTCCCTTCTCATGGGCCCACAGGGAGTCTGTGGATCCTGCCTGCTTCTCTCTGCTGCCCTGGCTTCTCTGTGTCCTCACTCCACAGTGTGGGTGGTGGCCTGGTAGAAGATGGGTGAGTTGCCTAGAGGCCGGCAGGTGACTCTGGCTCAGAGTGGTTTGCCATTCCTGTCACTGGTGCTCTCCTCTCTACACGGCCACTTCCCGTGGTGCCTGCACCCCAGGTCCACTAAGAAGAGACTGGTGGATCAGAAGGAAGAGGCTGGCATGGGCCCTGGACAAGAATATAGATGAGACCTCTGCAGGGTATTCCAAATACCACTGGTCCAGGATCTGTGGACCCCCATGGAGGAGGCCAGTCAGGCTGCCTGATGTGCAGCCCCACTGATGCATTGGAAACCTTGGTTGTTCTCACCACCGCTGAGCAGGACAGCAGGCTCATCCTGCGTTGCCATGGTAATCAGCTGCTTGCATGGTCAGGAGCTACTTTGGGGCCGGCAAACCTTAGGGGTAAGATGCTGCCCGTCCTGCCCCTACTTGAGCACTGAGGAGCTCTATGCCTGGGGAAGTAGAAACCTGTAGCCCAGTGTTGCAGTTGGCTTGAGTTTGAGTCTTGGTTCCAGTGTTCTGTGACTAGCACCAGCCTCTGCACCTGCTTCCTCATGGCAAAAGGAGACAGATCAAATTTTTCCTGGAGACCAAATGGGTTTGTCTTAAAGGAAAAGTGTCACCTCAGACTTCTCCTTCATGTATCTCATGGAAGTCCCTGTTCTCAGCATGGCCCATCCCATGTCTCCCATGCCTCTGTTTCTTTCAGGCAGCCATAGTCAGAAGCGTCAGTGGTTGCATGATGAAGACATCATGATTGCAGCCAGGATGGACTATGTCCCAACCTCTGTTGCACAGGTGTTGGGATGGAAGTAGGGAAGGACACACCGTTGAGCCCTTTTCTTGTCCCATCATCCTCCCAAAGAGAATGTACCGGCACACAGGCCTTGCAGGGCCCAGCAGCAGCTGCTGTGCTGTGTCTATAGTTGTGGTCGGTCGTTTATACTGATGAGGTGGGGAAACTGTGGCTCTTGTCTTCTAAAGCCCCAGGAGCAGAAAAATTCCCTAGAGAAAGCTTTTGCTGTAATCCCTACCATGTCCCTTCCTGTACCAACCTTTTATCTTTCTTTCTGCCTCGTAGAATGCAAGGATGAACAAATAGATCATAATTTTGGCAAGAGAAGATTCATTCTCATGCGTGAAAAGTGATGCTGTTGGGACTACCTGGGTAAAGTGCGATTCCAGGAACCAGATGATGGACTGGGAGAATTGACTGTCCCCAAAGTTGCCTTTTTACTGCTCAAATGAATTGCACGTGCTCATGGCTGTGCCCTTTACACATTAAAGTAATTTCTAATTTTAGGAGTACAGTCTCTCTATTTAATCTCAGCGGACCTTATACACATGCACCACATATCTTGTGTTTAGATCTTGTTGAAAGTCTTGGTATCGACCATCTGCATGTGCTTCTCAACTTGTGACCTCTTCTCCAGCAGGTTGGTACCCAATTGGTCATCTTCCAGCACACGCTGTATCTGCAGCTTTCTGCCATAGTAGCCCACAGGCCGTAGCTTGGAGTCTCCCCACACCAGCCTATCAACTGGAAGAAGAAGAAACACACACAAGCCTTAAGCTGTGCCATGTCTGTCTCCTCATACCAGGCTGAGGGATGGAACACTTGGCCACTAGTGATGCCTTCTTGAATTCTTAGCATACTGAGCAGCCTCTCCTCATGTAGTCAGGCACTTCCTTGTCCTCCTCCTACTCCTCCTCCTCAATGCCAAACCAGGTCGATGTCATTGTCTCATCATCCTCTGCTGGTGTGGCTGCCTTCTTGCTTGGAGGCTCCACTTGTTGCGTGAGAGACACATGTTGGTCTGTGGAGCTGTGGCTCCGTGGGTGGGTAAGCTTTTCTCCAGGGAGCCCAGCAGGCCTCCAATCTGGAAATGGCCAACTGCAGATCCCGCAACCACATCATGAAGGTTCTGGTTATACATTATCAGGCTGGCAATGTGTACAGTGAACTAACTGTGATCTCTAACAGACTCACCAGAGGCCCAGTGCCTGAGCTCTGGCAGGAGCCACCGCCACAGGCCCATGTATCTGCTCATAGAAATTCCTCCTTGCCTCAAACCAGATAGACAAGAAAGTTGCTGGCCATTTTTCTCACGCCAGACAAGGACACAGCTGCAATAGGAGGGACTGCAGGCAAGGACCATGAAGGAAAAACTTAAATTTTCATTAAATGATAAATAGGTGCATATTGTTATAACTTTCCTTTTCTCTTGCATATTCTTGTGAGAATTAATTTGCCATGTCACACTGTGCTGTGTGCCACTAGTTAATGTTACATTGCATATCAACTCTACCTGCACACAGATTCATTACTAAGGATTAGTTACCAGTGTTGTCCTCAGGTGCCATGCATCCTGGTTATTCATCTAGGGTCTCTCACTTGGTATGGAAGTGGACAGTAAGACTGAGTAGTCGGGATGCCCAGGAATCCAGGTATCTGGGCCTTTTCCAGCACTGAGATGACAAGTGTGTGCACCAGCCCTGCTCTGAATGCCTTTGGCCTAGTTGTTACAACACACTGTGTTGAGGGATGTGTCCTTATTGATGGGGACAAATATCCAGACATGTTGCGTTTGGGGAACATTTACTGCCTCATTATATTGAAATAGCACATTAAGTGTGGTATCCTACCAGGTTATATTCCTTCCAGCAGTAAGTCCACAACCAGTGGTTTTAACTATTCTGCTTTAATTTTCACTTGGATGAATGTACAAGTAAGATTTTCTCTGGGCAGTAGTATTCTTAAGTCCCTGGGATTTTCTGTTGTTCTGGAATATTTAAAGCTTGCTGTTCCTGTGCTTTGCCTTAGGGAAACACTGCAGTGGTTCAACGCTAAAACTGTAATGCAGACAAGACATAGTCTCACTTCCTATTGTTCTCAGCATATTAGTTCCTATTCTTCCAGGTAGTGATGCCTAGTACTAGTGTTCCCTCTTGCTGGTGTTTTTGCTTGTGTCTTACTCAAGATGATTTATCTGGTGGCTACCCCAAGCTGAAAGACTTTGGGTAAGGTGTCCACACGTGGTGGTTCCTAGTGTGTGAGCAAGAAGCACCTTCAATGGAATCACAGAGCAATCTTGGTCATTGACCCCTAAGGCAATCCCTTTCCCTCATCCTCACAATTGCTTTCCACAGAGTAGCTGGGATCCATGTGCTGGTAAAGACTGATGCCTCTTGATCTCACAGTGGGCTCACGTCTCTATACAGCAATGCAAGTTCTGGCCTGTCCTGGGGGAAATGAGTAGCATCACCTGAGTGTTTATGAAGGCAGATCTGTATGACCACACCCACAAGCTGCTAGGTTTTGAAGAGGTCCAGATATCTCCTTAGAGCACAGTGATGTCCACTTGGGGGTTGGGCCCTGCTTGCCCTAGGCAGGACACAAGTCTGGGGCACATCTCCAGTGGCATGCCTGAGGGACTCATGTCTCTCTCATCAGGTCATTGTTCTCAATGGCGATATTGGGACATGAAGGGGATTTGTGGCATACGATAGTCTGTTTTGCCTGTTGGGTGTGAGGTTAGGCATGTGTGTCCAAATGTGCAAATGGCAAGCAGCCACCAGAACCACCAATGGGCATGTCATCTACTCTTGGAAGAACCCCTTGCCATCATAACATAGTACTCTATTCCCTTGGTTTTGTGACCTAAACAAGGAGGTGCAGGGACTACTTTCTGGGGACTCCCCTGTTTACCGCCTAGAGATGGTTGAAACACTTGGCACTGTACTCCAGATAGGTGAGGTGTATCTAGCCCTCTGTGAGGACCTTCAACTGGTGCATGCACACAGGACATCAGTGGACTCCTGGTGATTTGGCCATCTTGAAAATGTGAGTGGCCCTGCAGGGAGACCCTTCTTTGTGAGAATAGTGCCACCCAGAGCTTCTGACATGTTTCATCCACGTTGCAGACTTGGGACACCTTAAGTTTCCTGGCATCTTTCCACCACTTCCAGTCCTGAGGCTGAGGGTTCCCCAAAGCCTGCATCCTGGAGATTCCAATCCCAGGCTTCAAACTCAGGTCTTGAGTAGAATCAAGACCCAATCTTCAGAAGCCCTTTCCTGGACAGCGTTGTCTTCTCCTGCCAGATTCTCCAACAGTCCAAGACAGCAAGCCAGGTGGAACAGTTGCTGATGGTGTGTGCTGGGTGCTTTACAGTGATTCAGAAATTGAAGTGGTCACTTCATCTATCAGCCTGCAGTGGGGCAGCAGCATCTGCGATGCGAAGAGGATCTGCAGTGCCAACTGCAGTGTCATGCTATCCAGTCTCTACTGACCAGTTTCTGTGTTTGGTTTAGTGAATCACTTACTTGGCTTCCACTTTTGATATCTGTTTTTGAGACTTTCTACTGAATTCTTACTTGGATAGCAGGAATGTCAATTTCCCAGTTTTAATTCAGTTGGTTTTTTTTTTCTTCAGCATTTCCATGTTTGTTTGCGATCAATTGGGTTTTCTCAATGTTTTCAAAATTATTTTTCTCAAATCTAATTGATTCTGGTTGATCGTGTTTTCTAGGTCTTTCCTGGATTTATTGTGTTCTTCATATTTGCTTAAGTATTTTTCTCTGTTCTCTCAGAATTGCCTGATCATAGTTTTTTTTTAATTCATGGTCTTGATTGTTGCTCTCTTTGATATTATCTGATAAGTCTCCATTTTTATGATATGACATAGATTTGTGGTTTAGGTTGTTGCTTCTTTTTTTTTATTTGTAATTTCCTTAGGTATGCTGTATGATTAGAGTCTTTATTCAGTTTTACTACTTTTACATGGAGAGATGCTGATGAAAGATTAATCCAGAGTCCTTTGTTATTAATTCTTGGTTAGGATGGCTTTTCAACCTGGGATGCTGAGTTTCAGTATTTAAATGATGGTAGCATGTATAATTGGCTTTTTGTTAATAAAAGTAGAAATGGTAAAGATACGGGTGGTAATGACTATGATAAGTATTAGATCGCACTTGAGAAGAAGTCGTAGGTGTAGGACACTTGGGTTGTTTGCAGAGTTGACTAGTTTTAAATTTTGTCATAGATGAGAGGATAAACATTAGAGGTATGAGATCAGGGAGGATGATAAGTCTCAGGGAGGGAATTAGGGGAGAAATAGATGAAGGAGAATGGCAAGAAATAACACATAGCAACCTGAGTGGAGAATTTTAGGTTACAATACTAATTGAGTAATATATCACCAAGAAGCCCATTTCTCACAGGATGTCTAGGAGTGTAAAATTAGGTAGGCAAATGAAAAACTAAAAAGAAGACAAGACAAAAAAAAGAAGTACAAAATAGGGTGGAAAAAGTACATACAAAAGGTAAGAGAAGAAAAGAAAAAGAACCACTTATCTTCTCAGATGTGGGCACATTTGGCTTGAGACAAAGGTCAAAGTTCTCAGGATTCTGGTTGTAAGAGAAAATAGGTACTTCTCAGGTGAGTTATTAGAAGGCAGTGATATCTGACGACATGTCACGAGACCTTCACACGTCATAGAGCTCTGCCAATCACCATCACCAGGGATTAAGAATATGGGAAGACACAATGGTCCAAAGTCCATCCTGCATCAACAGATAGTAGAGAGCCAGGGAGGCTGAGGTGGTCCCATGCCTATCATGGGTTCAGGGTTCAGGGCTTGGGTGAGGGTGTTCTTATGTACAGTCTATGAAGAAAATGAGCCCACAGTGATTTGTGACAATCACAAGTCAGAAGAAGGCAGGAACACCTCATCAAGATGTCCAAAGCGGGACTTTCGCTCACCCTCATGTTTTCCAAGTCTGGAGTCCCTGAGTTCTTCTTGGGCTTCCTTGCCCCTCAGGGATTCTATGTCCAGAGTCCATGTCGATGTCTGTGAGTTCTGTTCTGTCTTTACTAAACTCTGCAATAAACCAAAACAACAACAAAAGATATCCAAATGGTACATGTCCTGTCACCTGAAATATGAACCTTAAGTGCCACTAACCCTGGACTCCATCCCTAGCTCACTACTACTAGGAAGGCCAAACTATTTGTTCTTGTGTGTGGTTTTGCTGTTCACCCCATTTCTGGAGCCATGTTTATGAATCATGTGCATATATTTGAGGAGACAGGAACACCATAATCATAGCGTACAGGTGAATTCATCCAGCTACCCCTTCTGCCTTGGCCCTGTATACCATGGGGCTATGGAGGGGGAAGGGTTTCTTCTGACAATATTCTCCAAAAGGGCTTGCTGTGCTCTTTCCTTCAGACGTTCCTCATGCCATGGTTGTAGGGAGGAACCACGAGCATGGCAGGGGTCTATGTTGCGAATGGGTATTTTCTCTGGTTGGTCAAGAGCACTGGCAAGGAAGGGTGGCTCTTAGACTGACAGTTTCTGAGAGTGTAGCATTTTGAGTCAGGTGAGTCCAGAGCCAAGAAAGTGAAAGAGCCAAGAGCATTCCCATGGCTGTATGCTTTCAGGGAGAAAGAAGTGGAAGGTCCTGTCCACTATGGGCAAGACATGACTGAGGGATGCTTGGGCTTCCCTGGTGTGCAGCCTTGACCTCACACATCTGCTGGTCCGACATTCTGTCATAGTCTAAATGTGAGTTGTCTCCCATTGGCTTGTGTGTTTGCATCCTTAAACAATTTCTATTGGACAGTTAGTGTAGTTAGGAATGTTGGTCTGTGGAAACCCCCACCAGACATCCAGTCTTTACTAACTCAGTTCTCAAGTAACTTCCTTAGCAATGCCTGACTAGAAATGCATCTCCATCTATCCTCCTCTCTTCCCTGCTGTCTCCAGCTGACATACAGTTATGATGCCTCTCGCCATGTGGTCACGGAGACTCCTCCCCATTCCCTCTGACTTTCATCTCTCTCCTCTGCTCTAACAATTCTCCCACCTTAAGGCTAAACTGTTGCTTCCTGGGCTGGAGAAATGGATCAGAGGTTAAGATTCTGCCTTGCAAGCAGAAAGCCAGAGTTCAGATCCCAGAACCCATTTAAAAACAAGTGGAATCAGTGGTGGTCTGCATTGCTGATCCTAGTGGGAAAAGTCTGGGAAATCCAAGAGTAAAGCTAAAAGGAGGTAGAAGCAATCCAGGATGATTCCTGAAGTCACCCTTGTTTCTTCACAAGGACACACACACACACACACACACACTGTGACTTCCCAGTACAGGAGTAAATCTAGATAATTTCTCAGACCAGTTGGGGTGGAAAGAGGAGCCTTTAATATACTCAATCTGGAGCTGAGCTCTCTCTCCAAAGAGCTCTAGCAGTCAGTTTAGTTTTCATTTCCATTGTACAGTAAAGGGGGGAGCAAGCCAAGCAGACTTTCAGAAGCAGCTGTAATGACTACTCTGCAAAAGCCAAGGCAGATTGACCACAGACTGAACAGAACTTCATATGGCTCTTATTGTTTACTAAGTAACTCAAGTGCAGGCTACAGGAGTGGAGCATAACTCTGGGACTCAGGAAATTTTTCTTTCAACCCATGCTTAGCAGTAATTTCCTAACTCATGCTTAACTTTTGCTTGATCTTGTAACCATGTAACAGTTTGTATTTTTCTGTCTCATTCCCCCCTCTTCACTTTTATAATTTCTTATGATGAATCAGTATAACACATAAGGGCTCTCCTCATTTGAACAGGAGGGAGGGTCTCCACTTGTGCCACCACCTAAAACCCATGATGTGTGGGGCAGTTCCCAGATACTGCCCAGGCACTAACTAATGAATTCCAAATGTGATCCATGGATTGCATAGCCACTGAGATGGGAGAGGAAGTAAACAGAATAAAGGGGAAAACGGGTGGGTAAGGATGGGATAAGGGGGGATAAGGGAGATGATGAAATTACATAAATTCATTGTTACTGTAATTAAAAGTAAATATGTGAAAAATGTCTTACTTATTTGAAAATCGAGGGAGAGAGAGAAGGTATAGAAATCCATCCATCATGAGTGTTGAGAGTAGGGGTCAGAGGACAACTTTCAGTAGTCAGTTTTCTTTCTTCACCATGTGGGCTTCTAGGAACTGAACTCAAGTCGCCAGGCTGGGAACTGAAACCTTTCTTGCTGAGCTATCTTTCCAGCCCCCACTACACTATTTGTGGCATGAAGTCAGATAGTGCGTAGGTCCTTGCTGAAAATGGAGATGATTCCCTCAAAGTTCCCATGCAGAATTCCTAGAAGGGGGAAGAATCATTGGAATTATGATGAGCTAGTGTAAGGCAATTTGAGCATATACTGGGGTCCTTATGGAAAAGGGAAATTTTGACTCAGACCTGCGTGGAAGAAAGATAGTGTGATGAGACACAGGACAGGCCCAGAGGGCCTTCCAGCACAGGTCACAAGAATGAAACAACCTGCTGACACACTGAATCCCAACCTGAGCCTGAAGAACTCTAAGGTGTCTGATCTGCAGCCCCCAGTCTATGGTACTCTGCTATGGAGTCTGAGGAACTGGGCACATTTCTAGAGAGGAGACTGGGGAGTATCCTAGGCTGCTACTCTTAGATCCACTGGTTGAAGAGCAGGCTTTGGCTTATCAATGGGAATAATCTCTTTAACAACAGCCACAATTCTGCTATCTGTGTTCTCCTACTTCAATTCTTCTGTTTGCCCTCACAAATTTTCACATCAAACTCAGATTTTTAAGCTTGATTCCTTGTTCCTGTTTGTCATAAATTTGAGTAAGTACACTAAAAAGTATCCACACCCCACTGTCAAGATTATATTGTCTTGTAACTTCCTCTGCCAAATATTTTAATTCAACTTCAGACAAGATTTTAGGAAGAGCAAAAATTGAGGCCAACGAAGAATCATAAGTGGACTTTGCATGCCCTGCACAATGTCCAACACACTATTGACCCCACAAAGTCTAGCATTTGCTAAAAGCAAAGATCCTTGGAGGCAAGGGATTGACACCAAAATAGTGTTCTATGCTTAAGGGGAACAAAGGAAAGGGTTCAGGGAAATGCCGCTGGGTCCTTGTACTCATCAGAGAGGAGGACCCAGAGGAGAGTTTGGCATGCACATTAAAGGATTCTCGGGGATTGGGAGAGGGGAGGCACTGGGGGGTGGGGAGGGAGGGTAGGGGAGGGCGAACAGAGGGTCGGGTGGAGGAGGAGGGAGGGAGGGAACCGGTGTACCTATTAAGCTTGTATGAGTGGAGATAATAAAAAATGTTTAAAAAATAAATAAAAAAATTGAGGCCAAAATCATGGTCAAAGCATCACTCCACCTGTCCTTAGACCAGTTCTCAAAACAGTCTCCATTGGCCTCTGCAACATCATGAAAAGGGCTTCAACTGTCTGCTTCTCTCTTAGTGTTACTGCTTCAAAGCTCGAATTAGGGCTGGAGAGGAGGCTCCTCAAGAGTTAAGACTCTACCATGCAAAGCTCTAAGAGTGGTCCTTTAAGTTCTGTCTCCAAGATACGATACAAAGCCTTTCCTAGTCCCAATTTCAAAGTTTCTCATATTTCTCCCCAAAAAAAAAAACCCAGCTCAAGGTGCATCAGCCATATCACAGCAATGGTCATACTTCTTGGTACCAAGTTTTTTCAGTTTCGCAGCAACATTTCCCTTAATAGCATGTGGGGAACAATTCACATTCGAACCATGGCATCCTGTGAGGTGGCATCTGTCATCTTTCATTTATACAATGAAAGGACTGTGGCAGGATCATACTTGTGAAAGGCTTCAGGAAAGCCTTATGTGCACCATGTCTCTCAGTCTCTAATGGTCATTAAATAGAATGGGGAAGAAATCTAGGCAGTGCTCCGGGAAAAACCTAAGGATAGTGGTCCTCTGCTGGCTGTGGATGAGAAGCCATTGCTTTAGCAATGGACACCGCTGGAAAGATATCATCTAAAAACGGCCCAGGTACACATCTGAGGTACAGAACTGCTACAGAATCTCCATGTAAAATAGGGAAAAAAGGCTACCAAAATAGTTTTGTGGGATATGTGCCTTTTACCAAATCTGGAGACTCAATTTCAATGTCTGGTAGCATAGAGAAAATGGTATGAAACCTTTCGGGGTGAGAACAGGACCAGGCCACAAGGCAACGGGATTTTAACTGTCGGTGAATTTCCCAGTAAAAACTAAGAATGCCATTATGAGAAAAAATACTTTCAAGTTAGATTTCTAAAAATCAGTATAAACACAGTGAAAACATAAAATAAAAACATTCCAGGTTGGCAAATCCTCAAACATATCCTGTATAACCTCCAAAGATGTTTCTCAGTCTCAACACGGTGTGTGTCAGAGATACCTGGAAACCACTGGAGCTGTGAGTCATGGTTTGCATGACCCCCATCAGGTGCCTTCAGTTCAGCTTTTCTCAGATTTTGCTGCTATGTTTAACTACTGAGGAAGCAATAGCTCTGCAGAAAGAGGATCTCTGCCCGGTTTCTTCTCCAAATGAAAATTTAGACACAGGTGAACAGTCAAGACAAGACAGGAAGACTCCAAGGTGTCTGCGTTGGACTCTCAATATTCCCATCTGCCCAGCCTCCAAAATTGGTACAGCGCTGCCAGGAACATCCTGTGGATGGAATAGGGCATGCGGAGAAAGGAAATGAATACCACCTATCTGCTTCCTGCACACCTAGGCCCCACTCCCCTCAAGGCCTCACTTGATTCTAGGTTCTGCCCTCCTGGTCTCATGGCCCTGAGACTGTGTCCTCAGCTGTGTCACCAACAGCACTGTACTCACCCTCCACAGCAGGGCCGCCAGGAATGCAGGAGGACTCCTGAGACCCTGAATCAAGTTACCACAAGGGGAATTTCTGCTCAGATGTCTCGCTATGTCCCCCTTTCCAGGCATGTGCACTTCAGAGCACAGTCACTTGATACCAGATGACCTGCATTTGCAGAGTGTGTGTGTGTGTGTGTGTGTGTGTGTGTGTGTTCTCTAGGATATTGTACATGAGCCCAGTCTGTAGCCATACACTTGGTTAGATTTTTTGAAAATGTTTCTATTTCTAGTTTACAGGAGTTCTATTGTAAATGGAAATAATCTGAAAGAATTTTAAATGTAAAAATATTAAAGTATGAGCTCGACACCAGACCTTTAGGAGGTCTTCTGTGGAGTCATTAGTTTACCTACTCGCAGATGTTTCAATACTTTAGATACTGGATATGACAGCAGTGAGGCCCACAGGGTTTTCTTGCAGTATGTTCACTGTAAAGTACATGTTCTTGCTAGAAGAAAGTTCAGTAGTACAAAAGCAAACTGGCTCTGAGGTTGAGTTGATTTGTTCAGCTTGGTTTCTGTTATCACATCCAAAAAAGCTCAACAATGAGGAGTGAGGCACACAGTAGGTCGACCCTCTTCACCTTACATTTTTTTATTTAATACATTTTATTATTATTTCAGCTCATACAAACTTAATAGGTACACCAGTTCCCTCCCTCCTCCCCCCCCCCCCGAACCCCCTGCTCCCCTTCCCCTCACCCCTTCCACCCCATCCACCCGTGCCTCCCGCCCCAATTCCCAGAGTCCTTTCTTGTGCATGCCTGAATCTCCTCTGGGCCCTCCTCTCCGATGATGTACAAGGACCCAGTGGCATTTCCCTGAACCATTTCCTGTGTTCCCCTTAAGCATAGGAACACTACTGTGGCTGTCAATCCCTTGCCTCCTAGGATCTTGGTGCCTTTAGCAGATACTAGACTTTGTGAGGTCAATAGTGTGTTGGACATTGCGCCGGGTATGCAATGTCCAATTATGATTGCTTCAGCCTTAACTTGTGTGGAGTATCTTGCAAATCATTGCTCCTCCCCTCCTTTTGCTCTTACACTCTTACCGCCCCCTCTTCCGCAAATGTCCCTGAGCTTCAGGATGGGGAGAGATTAGTCTGGCCTAGTTCTATCTTCACCTTACTTTTAAATGTATTACTGTTTTCCGCTGTCTGTCTCCGTGAGCATGCAGGCAATGTGTCCCTTGTGGAGGAGTGGACATGCCACGGAGCAGGCAGAAGTCAGAATTGTATTTTAAGTTCTGTCCTGTCATTTTTTTAAGTGTTTCAAGGATGGAACCTGTGTCTTTAGGTTTAAGGATCAAGCTCTATTATCAGTTTTCTCTGGCTATGAACCTCTTTTCTATGGCACTAGGAAAATAACATGATCCACCTTCACAGTATATGGTTAGAAATCCTGACCACACATCTGGGCTTGTTCCTCTCCTCCCTCTACTTTCCCAAGAGGTGTAAGAGTGGCTGATCTCTAACAATGTGTATCCATTAGTACATGAGGAGCTGGTAGTTGTTGCACCAATTTCAGATTGACAATCTTTACTAAAACCCTAAAGGATTGTAGCATATCTGGACCTCAGTAATATTCTGGGGCCAGTTCTTTATATTATAGGGTTAGCAACCCCTTTCTGATTGGCCCTGAAGAGTGTTCGCACAAAGGCATTCACATTTGGTCAAAAGTCCACAGCAGTGGAAGTCAGATGGCATGGGAGGAACTATTGTTTATTGTGCTGAAAAGATGTGCCATCAAACTGTCCCCCATAAAAATATTTATGTTTAAAAAGTAGTGCTGCTCCCAACATTGGTCAGAGAAGCTCTTTTTGCTGTGAGCAGTGGTTAATGTTGACACCCATAGGTGGTGAAAGTGACAAGAAAATGTTGCTGTTGAGTCCTTGATCTGAAATGGGACAGCTTCATCCATTGTCCTTCCAAGACTTAGGAAACACAGCAGAAGAGGGGCCAGATAGGATGCAGATGCAAGAGGCGAGGGTGGAGATGAGTGTGATGCAGCACTGTCCTTTGGATGTGAAATGGGTATTGCGCTCCTGATCTCACAGCAGCTCTGCCACCTGCACAGAACTGCCTGTGGGCAACCAAGGTGGGGGGGAGCAGCTTCTGGAGATGCAGCCCTAGCTGAGAAGTTCATTAATGGCAGCTGGGAATAGGAGAGTCCATTTTCTTTGTAGCTATGGCCACTGACTGCTTTCCCATGCTCCTGTGTGTTTCAACATGCATGAGCACATGAAAGGTTAGAAAAATGTGCTTGGTGGGGTTAGGAGGTACTGTGGGAAAAGATGGATTTCTGTTATCAAAATATGTTATATTGTGCATATTATTATAATTATTTTACTTCTGTAAGACAACACTCAGATAGATGCAATTGAAGGGAGAAAGGGAGATTTATTTGGCTTAAGGTGCCAGAGGAGACATAGAGTCCACTGAGCTGGCAATCTCATAGCAGAAGGCATGGGTGGGGGCAGAGGCAGCAAGGCTGGCTAAGGTCCCAGCCATCATCCTGGAGGCAGAGAGAGCAAGAGCACCCAGCAAGAGGAAACCTTCCTGGGTCACCAGAACATCAAGGTCCAACCTCTGGGTGTCCTTTCCTCCAGCAAAGCTCTACCTCCTGAAGGTGTCATGACTTTCCCAAACATTATTAACAGCAGCTAAGGATGAAAACACATGAGCCTGCGGAGCACAACTCACATTCAGGTCATGGCATATGTTGCGTATGTATGAAATTACCAAAGAATAAAAATATGCAAAGAGAAGAAACTCCCTTAAAGATTCCTGTGAGATACAACGAGAAATCCCAGTAGCAGAAGTTGTCACTGAAGGCAGTAGATGACTCCAGAAAGTCTGCCAGGCCAGAACACAGGAACAAAATGTGTACATCTAAAGAGTAATTAAACAGCCAGCCACCACAGCTTCACACTGCCTGGAGATGGAACAAATAGAAACTGTGAGTCACATGTTTTCCCATCCTTTTCCCCCTAACTCTAAGCTATAAAACCTTGGCCAAAAATCCCACTGGTACATTCCCCCTGAGTAACTCATGGGTCATGTGAGTAGGGGGTGTCCTTCCCCAGAAAAGAAATAAAGGTTTGATCCTTGCTGCTGAGATTGGCCTCTCTCTATTTTCTGGTTTAGCATTGGCTAATACTTTTTTTGGTTAGCATACATACGAGACTTGAAAATCTCACTACGATTAGCTTTGACTTGCATTGAGTTCCATTTTGTCCTCCTAGTGTTCTAGTTTTTAGTTTTCTCAGATAAACTTGTTGTCTATTTCAGCCCATGTACTTTTCTTATGTGTGTATGTGTATAAGTGTGCATATTATGACTGGACTTCCTTTTTCAGACAGGGACTCACTATATAGCCCAGGCTATCCTTGAATGTGATCTTTGTACCTGTGTCCTGAGCATTGGAATCCCAGGAGTGTATCACCATGCCAGGCATGATTTTTACTTTAAAGAGAGTTTAGTTTTCATGATTATGCAATATATCATTATGCAGCCATACAAACATTTTTGTTTGTTTACTTTGCTTTTTAAATGTATGTTTGGGACTAGAGAAATGGCTCAGGGGTTAAGCTTCTTGTCTCACTGTAGAAGTTCCTGAGTTCAGATCCCAGAACCCAAATAAAAATGCCAGGAGAGGGGAAGAGCATGGAAGAAACCTATCAGACAGGTCTTCAACACAAGGAAGTACAGAAACTATTTTAGAAACTCTTAACACCAGTTCAATACTTATGCAGATAATGCCCGAGAACTCTTTCTTTGTGAAGATGATGCTAGAGAGAAATGTGATGTGTGGAGTTAGGCAGCAGTGCTGTTACATGAAATCAAGAATGCAGCTCTCCTCTCTTTCCAAAACTACAGGAGAAGGTCCATAGGAGGGTATATATTGTTTCAGTTTATCTGTCAGTGCAGGGTGATATCATAAACCAATGATTAGCAGTGGGTCCAGGAAAAATCAAAGCAGTTAGGAGGCACCTATGGACCAGAACCTGTGAGCAATGCTCAGTATGCTAAATGAGACCTACAGCAAAACTATCAGTCATGATTGAAGATGAAAGAAAAATTTTCCAGCACAAAGACAACTTGAAGGCTTACCGGTCTACCAAACTAGGCCTTCAAAAATTGCTAGAAAACATATTCAAACTTGAAAAAAAAAACAAGCATATCCAAGAGGACAGAAGGTAAATATAAATGCCACCAAAAGCTAAAGGCCAAATGAAAGCCACTAAACACAAAAAGTTTCAGGAATTAAAAGTAATTTCTCCATTATAACTCTAAATGCCAAAGGAATTAACTCACCAATCAAAAGACAGAGAGATTACAAATTGGATTAGAAATCACAACCCATCCATCTGAAACATATCTCACCACAAAAGATAGGAACATTCTAAAAGTAAAAGGTTGGTCAAAAATTCTGCAAGTTAATGGAACCAGGAAACAGGCAGGGATAGCTATTATTCTATCTGACAAAGTGGACTTCAAACCAAAAAAAAATCATAAAAGATACAGAAGGATGCTACATTTTAGCCACGAGAATTCACCAGGAAGACTTCATAATACTGAACATAATGCACCTGAAATGGGCTCCTCCACATTCATTAAACAAACAGTACAACATCAAAAGCAAGAAAACAATTCCAAAATGATAACACTCAGGGATTTCAATACTGCCCTTTCAAGGTGGGATAGATCAACAGGTCAAAAACTTAACTGAGGCACATTGGAACTTAATCAAACCCCTACTGAAATGGACCTTACAGATCTCTATTGAACTTTCCATCCACACACCAAAGAATACACATTTTTCTCAGCAGCACATGGAACTTTCTCTAAAATAGACCACATATTGGACCACAAAACGAATCTCCACATATACAGGAAGGTTGAAATTCTAGCCTGTTCCCTATCAGACCACCATGGTCTAAAGTTTGACATCCGCAACATAACAAACAGCAGAAATAAGCTAACTCCTGGAAATTAAACACTATGATGCTGAATGAGAATTTGGTTCAGTAAGAAATTACAAAAGAAATTCAAGATTTCCCAGAAGTGAACAATAATGAAAATACAACATATCAAAATCTCTGGGACACAATGAAAGAGGTAAATTTATAGCCCTTAATGCCTATTAAAAAAATTGAAACATCACAAATAAATAAGTTAACAATGCAGCTTAAAGCTTTAAAGACTAGAGCAATCCAATCCCAAAAGCAGTGGACAAGAGGAGATTAGCAAAATCAGGGGAGAAATATCCGAAATTGAGATAAGGAAAACAGTACAGAGAATCAACCAGTCAAAAAGCTGGTTCTTTGGAAAATCAGTAAGATTGATACCCCTAGCTTATTAACCACAAACAAGAGAGAGAAAACCTAAATTAACAAAGTTAGAAATGAAAACGGAGTTATCACTACTGATACCCAAGAAATTCAGAGAATTATAAGGTCATATTTCAAAAACTTATACTCTGTGAAATTTGCTATCACAAAAGAAATGGATGAATTCCTAAGTAAGTATAAATTATCTAAATTGAATTACAAAGTTTTGAATTATTTAAATAGTCCTATAACATATGAGGAAATTGAGGAAGTAATCTTGAATCTTCCCACGAAAATGTCCTGGACCCGATGGATTCAGCATAGAGTTCTACCAGACTTTTAAGGAGCTAATAACACCGATACTCCTTAAACTGTTCCATCAAATAGCAAAGGAAGGAACACTACCAAATTCCTTCTATGAAGCTAATATCGTCTTAATCCCAAAACCTAATAAAGATAAACTTTAAAAAGAAAACGTTAGGCCAATCTCTCTGATAAACACAGATGCAAAGATTCTCAATAAAGTCTTAGCAAATCGGATTCAAAAACATATCAAAAAGATCATCCATAGGGATCCAGTAGGCTTTATCCCAGGCACACAAGGTTGGTTCCACATATGCAAATCGATAAATCTAATTCACCATATAAACCAGTCCAAAGTGCAAGACCACATGATACTCTCGATAGATGCAGAAAAAGCTTTTGACAAGATCCAACAGCCCTTTATGATCAAAACCCTAGAGAAGGTTGGAATGGAAGGAACCTTTATCAATATAATAAAAGCTGTATACAACAAGCCAACAGCAAGGATTATACTCAATGGGTAAAAACTTGAAGCATTCCCACTTCGATCAGGAACTAGATAAAGCTGTCCACTGTCAACACTTCTTTTCAATATTGTACTTGAATCTTAGCTGAAGCCATAAGACAAGAAAGGGACATAAAAGGGATTCAAATTGGCAAGAAAGAAGTCAAGTTATCTCTATTTAGAGATGGCATGATCCTATACCTGAGTGATCCCAAAAACTCCACCATGAAGCTCCTGGAACTAATACAGAAGTTCAGCAGGGTGGCAGGATACAAAATGAATGTACAAAAAAATCAGTGGCCTTCCTATATGCCCAGAATGAAAGAAGTGAAAAAGCCTTGAAAGAAACCATCCCATTCACTATAGCTCCTAAAAAAATGAACTACCTTGATATAAACCTAACCAAGGAGGTAAAAGACCTTTACAATGAAAACTTTAAAACCCTAAAGAAAGAAATTGCAGAAGACACCAGAAGGTGGAAAGACCTCCCATGTTCCTGGATTGGCAGAATCAACATCGTAAAAATGACCATCCTACCAAAGGCAATATACAAATTCAGTGCTATACCAATTAAAATCCCAAAGCAATTCTTTAAAGAAGTTGACCAAACAATCTCAAAATTCATATGGAGGCACAAAAAACCCAGGATAGCAAAGACAATCCTGAGTAACAAAAACACTGCTGGAGGTATCACCATACCAAACCTTAGTCTGTACTATAAACCCATAGTTATAAAAACAGCCTGGTACTGGCTCCAAAATAGACACACAGATCAATGGATAAGGGTTGAAGACCCAGATATAAGCCCACAAAATTACAGCCATTTGATATTTGACAAAGGGACCCACAAAATCCAATGGAAAAAGAACAGCATCTTCAACAAATGGTGCTGGCAAAACTGGATCTCCACATGCAGAAGATTAAAACTGGACCCGTACTTGTCACCATGTACAAGACTTAATTCAAATGGATCAAGACCTTAATATAAGGCCAGATACCATAAAACCATAGGTGAAAGGATAGGGAACTCCCTCGAGATGATTGGGCTAGGCCAACATTTCCTAAACAGACATCCAATAGCCCAGTCACTGGTACCAACTATCAACAGTTGAGATATGCTGATATTAAAGAGCTTCTGTTCAGATAAAGAGCTTGTAACATGAGCTCAAAGGCAACCCACAGAATGGGAGAAAATCTTCACTAACCACATATCTGATAGAGCTCTACTGTCCAGAGTGCACAAAGAACTTAGAAAACTAAACACTAAGGAAACAAATGGCCCAATTAAAAAATGGGCCCTGGAACTGAAAAGAAATTTTACCAGGGATGAAATTAAAATGTCTAAAAAATATCTTTAAAAATGCTCCATATTCTTAGCCATCAGGGAAATGCAAATCAAAACTTCCCTGAGATATCATCTCACCCCAGTCAGGATGGCAAAAATCCACAATATAAACAACACCAACTGCTGGAGAGGATGTGGTGAGAGGGGAACTCTCCTACATTGCTGGTGGGAATGCAGGCTCATACAGCCACTCTGGCAAGCCATCTTGCAATTCTTAAAGAAATTAAAGATTGCAATGCCATATGACCCTGCTAACTCACTTTTGGGACTAATCCCCCATAGAGCAAAAATTCACCTCGATAGCACAAGCATGACCATGTTCATAGCAGCACTGTTTACAATAGCAAAGTCATGGAATCAACCCAAATGGCCAACAGTTGACGAGTGGATAAGGAAAATGTGGTACATGTATACAATGGAGTACTACTCAGCCATCAAAAATGCCAAATTAATAGAATTTGCTGGGAAATGGATGGGATTAGAAACAATATTGAGTGAAGTATCCCAGACACAGAAAATTAAGCACCATATGCACTCCCTAATAGGTGGTTCCTAGTACGAAACCCACTTAGAGACACTCAAGGATAAATCTCTGTAATAACTACAGTAATTGCTAAGATTATGAACAGGTGGGATTGGGTAGGAGGGCCACACCAGAAACAAGGAGAGAGAGGACCATGTTTCAGCAGAGAAAATAGGCATCATCAAGGACTGCAAGTAAGTAATGCGACATGTGCTTAAGTTCACAGACTTTTCTTCCTGATCATTTACAACTGATGGGGTATGATCTTATCAAAAGGGAAGGGAGTATAGTCTGGCAGATAGAAAGTAACCATTTTGCAAATGGGTGATTGACCCCTCCCTCACCGCGGTTTCCTACTTTTATTACATCTACCTTTGAATATACTCTTATAACAAGACTCTAATTTAACAGGTTTTTATCTCTGGCCATGGGGTGACATCCAATACCCATCAGGGTCAAGCCAAGGGCATTGCGGGAGCAGCAAAACTGGAAAAAAAACAAAACAAATCATAATCCAGAACATCAGAGACTATATCAATCAACTGGAACTTGGCCAGCCTAATCTCTCCCCATCCTGAAGCTCAGGGAAATTTGCTAAGAGGGGGCGATAAGATTGTAAGAGCACAAGGAGGGGAGGAGCAATGATATGCAAGATACTCCACACAAGTTAGGGCCGAAGCAATCATATTTGGACTTTACATGCCCTGCACAATGTCCAACACACTATTGACCTCACAAAGTCTAGCATTTGCTAAAGGCACTAGCATCCTGGGAGGCAAGGGATTGACAGCCATAGTTGTGTTCCTATGCTTAAAGGTAACACAGGAAAGGGTTCTGGGGAATGCCACTGGGTCCTTGCACCTCATCGGAGAGGAGGACCCAGAGGAGAGTTTGCCATGCACATTTATGGATGCTCCAAGGATGGGGGGGGAGGCACTGGGGGATGGGGAGGGAAGGGGGAGGGGAGGGAGGCACAGGGGGATAGGTGGTTTGAGGGAGGGGGGGACCGGTGTACTTGTTAAGTTTGTATGAGTGGAAAATAAAAAATAAATAAATAAATAAATAAATAAAGGAAAAAAACCCTGGATGTCAACATGCAGAAGATTAAAACTGGACTATACTTGTCACCATATACAAGACTTAATTCCAAATGGATCAAGATCCTCAATATAAGGCCAGAGACTATAAAAACCTTGGTTGAAAGGGTAGGGAACTCCCTTGAGCTGATTGGACTAGGCCAACAGTTCCTAAACAGAAATCCAGTAGCACAGTCACTATAACCAACACTCAACAAATGAGATCTTAAGAAATTAAAGAGCTTCTTCTGGTCAGATAAAGAGATTGTATACTGAGCAAAAAGGCAACCCACAGAATGGGAGAAAATCTACACTAACCACATATCTGTTAGAGCTCTATTATCCACAGTGCACAAAAAACTTAGAAAACTAAACACTAAGGAAACAAATGGCCCAATTAAAAAAAATGGGCCTGGGAACTCAAAAGAAACTTTTCCAGGGACGAAATTGAAATGTCTAACAAATATCTTAAAAATGCTCCGCATCCTTGCCATCAGGAAATACAATCAGAACTTCCCTGAGACATCATCTCACCCCTGTCAGGATGGCAAAAATCCACAATACAAACAACATCAAATGATGGAGAGGATGTGGCAAGAAGGGAACTCTCCTACATTGCTGGTGGGAATGCAGGCTTATACAATCAGTCTTGAGATTTTTTAAAAAGATAAAGATTGAAAGCCCATATGACCCTGCTATTCCACTTCTGGGAATAATCCCCCATAAAGCAAAAATTCACCTCAATGACACAAGCACGACCATGTTCATAGCAGCACTATTTACAATAGCAAAGTCATGGAATCAACCCAAATGGCCAACAGTTGATGAGTGGATAAGGAAAATGTGGTACATTTATACAATGGAATACTACTCAGTCTCAAAAAAGATGAATTAATTAAATTTGTGGGGAAATGGATGAAATTAGGAAAAAATTATATCAAGTGA
>JALPQD010001121.1:73835-98622 GCA_023101885.1 Typhlomys cinereus | reverse complement strand
TCGCCTTTGGAAAACACAGCAAGGTAGGCATGATGTTGGCAGCTTTGATCAGCATTTAGGGGGTGAAGGCAGGATGGTCAGAAGTTCAAGGCCATCCCTCATACATAGCTTATCAAGCCAGTTGGGGGACCCATGAGTCTGAAGAGAGAGGGAAGGAAGGAAGAGCAAGACAGAATTTTTGAAACAAACATACCTGTAATATTGTTGTGCCCCTACTGAAAACTTAAAAATTTGTTTTCATAAGCATCATCTCAAATTGGTTTGTCTTGAAAAACATGAAATACAATTCTTTTTAAAATTTTTTTATTATTTATTATTTATCAATTGTGCATGTATGCGTGTGTGCACGTGTGTATGTGTGTGTGTGTATGTGTGTAGAACCACGGGCGAATTCAGGAACCACCATGGACCCCCCACCTCCTCCCTGTTTACTCTGCCCCGGGATTAACAGGCTCCGCCCTATCAGGACCAGAAGTGCAGGCCGCCCCCACTTCTGCCCGGTGTCTATACTTGGGGTCTAGGCACCTTCCGCCTGCAAGGCAGAGGCTTAACCCCTGAGCCACCTCTCCAGCCCCATGAAATACAATTCTTGAAAAAGTGTACACAACTTATAATGTTTAAGTAGAAAGATTCTCCTCAGTTTTATCTTTGTTATAAAAGGCTGAGGCGCTGCCCCTCATGGAGCCCCACATTGGAGCCCATGAGTTTTTCTAGCCCTTACCCCTCATGGATTCCTTGCCTGGAGTCCTTGAGTTCTCCGGGGACATCTTTCCATGGAGGCACTCCACTTGTGGGTCTGTGAGTTCATTCCTAGTTCCTTGATTCTCATGGATTCCATGTCTGGAGTCCATGAGTTCTGTTCTTTCTCTCCTCTAATAAACTCTACCTTAATCCTAGAAAAACAAAAAGATGGCAGGTAGATACTTTAGTCTGATGTATCAGCCTTGGAAGGCAGAGGCTGGAAAATCCCAGAGTAAATGTTTTGAGCATCCACAGGCGCGCGCGCACACACACACACACACACACACACACACACACACACACACACACGTCCTCTAGAACACATGTAAACTCAGATAAGCTAACCACATGCAACATATACACATTCATGCCAGAAAATGTGGGTTCTGAAGAAGATCAAACCCAGATTCTCTGGCTCATAAAACCACTTTACCCACTGAGCCATCCTCTCGGTCCAATGTACTGAAACCTTTCTGAACAGGTAATGAAGCCCTTGTCACGTCCCCCTGGAGGACACAGACAGTCCACTGCTCTGCGGATGGATAAGCCAGGCTTCCAGCTCAGCCTCCTACAGAGTCCGCTGAAAGGCCTGTGAAGACCACGAGACCATCTTTAGGTTAAACAGTCGGTCAAGTTGAGCAACAGAGCTGCGCACTAGGCGGGGCCGCGTGCTGCTGGTGGAGAGAAGCTGTGCAGTGACCTTCCTTTCAGACTCTTTCCTCCACAGCGTGACTCCAGGCAGGGGGAAGCCGCGCTGGGCTCCATGTTCACACTTACACAGTGACAACAAGAGTGTGCTCAGCCTTGAGCACAGGGGGCAGGCGGTTGGGGTGCTGACCACACCACGGCTGGACTGGCCTGTGCACCCGAGAGTGGAGCTGCAGCTACTGCTGCTGCAGGGGAGTCACGGTGACCGGAGGACAGAGCAGCAGGTCAGAGTGCAGGATGAGGACGTCGTCACCACAGAGCCCGGGAGAGGTGAGGGCCGGAGAGGAAGGAGAGAGGAAAGAGGAACGCAGGAGGGAAAGGAGAGAGAGGGGAGGGGAGGGAGAGAGAGAGGTGAGAGATGTCTTAGTGACTAAAGTGGGGGCCAGGAAAACCAAGAGTAATGGGTCCTGTGGGGACCACACGGAGCACTGGGGTTGTCTTAGGGCACATGTGTGCTCTGGGCTGAGCCCAGCTGAGGAAGGCACAGGACATGGTTGTGTACTGGGGTCCTGACACAGGACCAAGTGAAACAGCACATCCCTAATAAACAGGGATGTCTTGGAGGAAGAGTGGGAGTGGCAGGGTTATACACCAGGTTGATGATACAAGGAAGAAAACTGGATGTCTGGCAAGAGCTGCAGTTTGAGAGTGAGGTGAGGCTGCATCTGAGGGGACACTGAGGGGCCAGGGCAGGAAAGCAGCTAAGATTTGAGGACATTTATGGGAAGAGGAAGGTAAAGGTGGCAGAGGTGTGGGGGGAGGCAGGGCCTGGGAGGATTCTGGGGCACAGCAGTGGGGATTGTGGTGACATGTGGGGGATGAGGAGGCCAGGGACATCAAAGCTGAGCTGGGGTGGCTCACCCGGGAGGATGGTGGAGGTCCCTCGATCGACTGCCACTTCACACCATCTCTCCGTGTTCAGCCGGACCTGGCAGAAGTACGTGGTCTGGTCCTGTTCTGTCAGGTTCAGGATTCTGAGGGTTCCAGATGTCTGACCTGGTGTCCAGTTCAGGAGACCCGGTTCTTGAAATGCTCATGTATGAAAGGAGGTGCTGGTGTAGAATATTCCCCATGGAAGTGCTTCCATCTCCAGGATATTCTCATCTGGGGATCCTCTGCTAACTCCCAGGAGAAGGAGAAGTTGAAGGGGATCTCGATGGAGCCGCCCTTGAAGCCAGAGAGATGTCGTGGTTGGGACACCAAATATTCTACCTTCTGGGATCCTGCTGAGTTACCTGGAAGAATGGGGGATATTTGAAGCCAAGTTAGAGGGCAAAGAGAATAACCCCAGACCTTCCTGCACCTTCATCCACAGGTAGGTGTGGGACACAAGGTGTCACTGTCTCTCAACTGGTTTTCCCTCTCCAGGGTGGAGGGTGAAGGGCTGGCTTGGACCCAAGGAGAAACCAAGACTGCTGCCGCCTCCTCTAGCAGACACCCCCTTCCACACTATAGTCACCAGCCCCCCAGGCTCCTTCTGTGGTTAAGGCAGGATCCGGCCTTAGTGAGGAGCCTGTCACCACCAGCTTGCAGGATGATGATGGTAGAAACAGCAACAGCAGGATCCAAGCCATGGTCTGAGCCCTCCAGAGGATGAGACGAGCAAAGACCTTCAGGCAGGAGAGGGGCCCTGTGGCAGGGCCCTTGGGGTGCTGGGGTTGAGGGAAGGGTCATATAGAACTGGCTACATTCCCCAAGGCCAGGCTCCTGAGAGCACTGAGGGAGGGACAGGGAGGAACCTTCCCATCTCTACCTCCTTGTGGCCAGCAACTTCCGTCACCTCTGCTGTTTTCTTCTTTTCGCGTTGCAGAAGTCTTCCTTGTGGTCACTCACAAGAGGACTCTGTCTCCATGGCCAGCCTTGTCTTCTGCTTAGAGACATCTCTGCACAGACCAGCTGGACCTCCCTTCCCAGCTCAATTCCTGCCCTGCCCAGTCCTTGTGTCCAATGTTCTCTGTCTGTCTGTGTGTCTGTCTGTCTGTCTCTCTTTCTGTACTGCCTACCTCCTCCCCTCAAGCAGTTTCTCTTTCTCAACCATCAGACTGATTCTCCAAGTCTTTCACAATGTCTCCTCCTGGGAAGGGGCTCCCAGACCTGCACAGACTCTTTTTGATTATAATTAAGTTGTTGTATATTTTTTAAAAATTTGCAAGCATATTGAGAACTTATCCCTGATTCCCTCCATGAACTCCCCTGCCTCCCATCTCCCCCCTTGACTTCATCAAGCCATTCTACTCCTTCACATCCCCCAATCTGGCTCCTTTTCTGGACCACGGGGTTCACTCTGGCTTGTCTACTTTTGTGGGGATTCAGGCCTCTGTATCATACCAAGTTGCCCCTCCTTGGGACTCCCCACTGACCAAGGCATTTCTCTCATCCATCCAGTTCCACTCCCCAAGGTTTCCACTGTGTGTTCCTATCTCTCTTGAGTTCCTCAATAGTCTGTGGGGCATGTGGGTATGTTGGTCATTATGCAAGTCTGGAAAGGACAAATCTCACTGCTGTGAGTTCCTGACACAGCAAGTCTTGCCTTGACAGATATGTCTTGTCCAGTGGGAGACCTTCCCATATGTAGGATTTTATAATCTTGCTGCCCCCTCTTCTGAGAGGTCCCCTAAGCTTCATATGGGGAGGGATGAGGTTAGCCTGATTCTGGGTGAGCATTTCTTGGTCTCCAGTATTCTGCTCCATGGCTGGCCGTCACTGTCCACTTCACTGCTCTTCTACTGGCTCAGGCTCCCACTGTCGGGTTGTTAGATCCTCGTCTTCTGTTGTAGAAGACTTCTAGGCTGAGAGCTAAGTGCTCTTCAAATCCATCTTTACAATAGTAGCTATGTACAGAGGTGTTTAGTGTACTGTCTTCCTACCTATAGGTTCCTAGGCTGTTCTTCCATGTTGATTTTTTTCCTTCCATTTTTTAGGTTCTTTTTCTAGTTAACAATAATAAAAATGTGTTTTATTCTGACAGACAGGTCTTCAGTTCAATCAGAACGCTGTTGGTTGCCTCTTTGATACTCATGCCACTATTACACTGCTGGTCGCTGTTGCCATGGTTTTTATTGCAATTGCAGATCTCTTGAGTTAATGAGGCCTGTGTTTTTTCTTTCTCCTGCATAGACTCTTTTTTTTTTTCAATCGAGGTGTGTGCATGTGTGTGTGTGTGTGTGTGTGTGTGTATGTGTGAATTCGGGAACCACCATGGACGCCTCCATCTCCTCCTTGTTTACTCTGCCTCGGGATTCACAGGCTCCGCCCTACCAGGACCAGAAACGCAGGCCGCCCCTGCTTCCGCCCGGCGTCTATACTGGGGTCTAGGATCCAAACTCAGGACCTTCTGCCTGCAAGGCAGAGGCTTAACCCCTGAGCCACTCTCCAGCCCCCTCCTGCATAGACTCTTGTAGGGAGAGGAAAGCTAGCCTGTGTCTCTGCCCAGCCACCTGACTGAGCATTAGAGAGAATGATGAAGGCTGTGGTGGCAGGTCACTACCTAGTTCCCAGCCCTAGCAGGGACCCGAATTTTGTTCTTTTTGCCTTTCACAGACTGCTCATGGTTCCCAGGCATAGCCAGGACTTGGTGAACCATCTCAGCCTGTCCTGCTCCCCATTGTCACATCCACATATTCCCTGCACTTTGAAGGTGACTGTCCACTCACCTATAATGACCTTAGAAGCTATATCTACCTCTGTACCACACAGAGAACACAGAGAGTCAGAGAAGCTCTGGCCACAGCCCACACAGGTGTTTCTCTCCTGCTGAGTCCCTGTAGCCTTCACTCCACCCAGGGACTCAGGCCTGGTTTGTTCTCAGAGCCTCCTCTCGAAGGCCAGGACTCTAGTGCTGGGCTCCCAGGAGGCTGTCTCCACAGAGCTCTTGAGGTGATTCCCTTCAGCTTTGACAAGTCCAGAATCTTCTTTGGACAGAGGGCCTGGGGAACGTTCAGAGCAGCCATGTGTCACCTGATTCAGTCCCTGGGGCTTCTCTGACAGTGGACTTGGCCAGCCTGGGTGAGACTGGGGTGGAGTCCTGAGAGGTGGGGCAGAGGCTGTGGTACTCAGGCTTGGCTGTGTGGGCCCTTTCTGCCTCCCCATGGTGATGCTGGAAATGGGGGTAGACAGACTTGATTGCACAGAGGAAGTGGCATCATGTTGTGCAGTGACACACAGAGGGACTTCCTCTTTCCCCAGCTCTGCGGGTCCTGGTGGCCTGGTCCAAGTCTCCCTGCAGGCAGCAGCTCAGCCCACCCTTTGCACATCTGCTTTAACTGCTTCTCTGCAGACTCCTGGACGAGAGCCAACCCCTGAACACTCATGGACTTGCTCTGGACTCCTCATTTTTTACTAGACACTGAACATCAGTTTCTGGATACATAGACATGATACATACAGTGTTCTGGATACACTGTTGCATCCACAGTACCCTGGAGACTCTGGGGCACAGAACCTTTTGATGAAAAGTTGGTCAGAAGAGAGGCAAGTAGGGTCTTTGTGTTTCTCTCTCTCTCTCTCTCTCTCTCTCTGTAGTTTCTTTTTTTTTGATTTTTTATTTATTTCTTCCACACATACAAATTGATAAGTACCCCATTCTCCTCCCTCCACACTTCCCTGGATCCCCTTTCTCCCTCCCCCTTTTCCCTTTCCTTCCCCCTCCCTCCCTTTCTCCCAGTGCTCCCTCCCTCCCCATTCCTGGAGCATCCTTTAGTTGCATGTCAAACTTCCCTCTGAGTCCTCCTCTCTGATGAGGTGTAAGGATTCAGTGGCATTACCTAGAGCTCTTTTCTGTGTTCCCCTTAGTATAGAACACTATGTGGCTGTTAATCCCTTGTCTCTAAGGATCTTAGTGCCTGTGATCCAAGCTAGACTTTAGGGGGGTCAATGATATGTTAGGCATTGCACAGGTCATGCAAAGTCCTATTATGATTACTTGGGCCCTAACTTGTATGGAGTATCTTGCATATCATTGCTCCTCCCCATCTTTAGGCTCTTACAATCTTACTGCCCCCTCTTCTGCAGATTTCCCTGAGCTTTAGGATGGGGAGAGATTAGGCTGGCCTGGTTCCAGGTGGTTGATGTGGAGTCTCTGATTTTCCGAATTATGATTTGTTGATTTTTTTTCAGTTTTGCTGCTCCTGCACTGCCCTTGGCTCCATCCTGATGGGTATTGGATATCACCCCCTCAACCATGTGAGCGAGCTTGTGTTCCATGAGAAGTTTCATGTAGCCATAAATACCCCATCCTTCTGCCTCTACCATCTACCTTGTCAGCTGGGATTGCAGCCATGCAGCAACACTCCAAGTGATATTGTGCTGGGCACCACACCTGGACCTTTATGCATGCTAGGCAGGCGCTCTACCAGCTAAGCTACAGCCACAGCCCAGGAAGTGTCTGCATTGACCCCTCTGGGCTCATGAGTTCTGGCCTCCTGCTTCCATTGCGTCCTTAGCCCCCGTATGTGAGCTATAGGTCAAAAGTCACCAGACTTCCAAGTCACCCCAGGAATGTCTGGATTTTATTGGAGGTGCCCTGAACCTACTGGTGGGGTCCAGAACTTTCACGGAACAAGATTCCAGGCCCTCCAGCAAGGTCCCATAGCTGCCTCTTGTGCTCAGGCCTCACTTCTGCCTGCTGGCTGCGTCCGCTCAGTGCCATACTCCATGTCACCTCAGCAGCTGGCCCAGAGGAGCCAGGGAAGGATTCTCCCTTGGGAAGAGATTCTGTCACTGTGCGCCCAGGCTCCTGCACTGTCCGTCCTGTTTTGTCCCAAGCAAGTGACTTGACTGGGCTCACGGCAGCCACAATGATTGCAGGAGGGAGAGGTTTTGTGGAAAGAGAAGGATCTAGGATTTGTGTGCTGAAAAAGGGAAAACATAAGGAATCCTTCTGGCTGGTAGGTGGCCACAGGGAGTGTCTGATTAAGTGTGTCCAAGAGCGGGAACAAGAAGAATGTCAGGATCTGAGCCACACTTAAAGACCACTGCCTAGATCTCCCCGAGACCCTGAGCTCCCGTCCCTCTTCCTGCCTGTGCATAGCCATCCTCCCAGCCCCTGACTCTTCTGAGCCCCCATCAGTTTGTGACAGTGCCATGCTTGTATCACACGGTGAGGCTTCCTGGCCTCAAGACCAAGTGTATTCAGTCCAGTTCCAAAGCTGCTCTCCTGCTGATGTTCTCTCTCGGTGACCCTGCTTGGGCAAGACTTTCCCTTCCAGAACCAGCTACTCTTGACACTTACAGTCAGCTGATCCGATTCTTGCAGGAGCCTGCTCTATAGGAACCTTCCAACTACCTTCATAAGAAGGGAAAAATGGACCAGAACGATGGCTCAGAGGAGCAAGACACCTGTGTGCAAATCTAGCAACCTGAGTTCAATCCCTGCAGCTCACATGGAGGAAGGACAGAAGTGACCCCCAACACTTTTCATCATTCGAAGGGGAAGAAAAATCACCAGGTGGGTCGAAGTAAGAAGTGGGACTCTACAGTAAAGTTATGGTGGGACCAACTTCCTGAATGATGCACAATAGCACTTAAGGCCTGGGGAGAAGGGCAGCTGGACCTGTCTGACTTGCCTCAAGGGGAGATCATGGCTCAATGTGGGTGCTGACTCTGTTCCTGCCCGGCTCCCAGTGCCTGGGATTTGTGTTCCCTGGCCTGAGTCAGTCATCAAGAGAGCAGGTGTGAGTGGTGTGTGTGTGTGTGTGTGTGTGTGTGTGTGTGTGTGGTTCTACCTGCAGGCTGGGCAGCTGGGCAGGCTTAGGAACATAGTCAGGAGTTTAAAGTAATCCTCAGTTCCATGTGTGATTTGAGGTGGCCTTGGGCTGGATCTTCCTGATCTCCATGCCATGTCAGCCAGCAAACAAAGCCAACCAAGCAGAAAGGTCCAGGAGAGAGGTCGTGGCCAGAATGTGATTAGTAGAGAGAATTGTTGCAGGGAAGAAGAAGGTGGTGGTCTGAGTCTCTTTAGATTCAGTGAGGTGAGATCTGTGGGAATTCTGAGGTTTGTCTGTGTGCTTTTGAGCCACGGGCAGAAAAGTGAATTGATTGTTGGGGAGATCGATCAGGGGCTAAAGTCTTTTAGTTCAGATCCACAGAAACCACATGAAAGTACTGAGGTCCGGAAGGGTGGTGTTGTGGCTGTGTGTAATTCCAGCCCTGGACGGCAGAGTGGGAAGACCCGGAGCAAACAGAAGGAGGTGGAGAACCAGGATGGTTCCTGATGCCACTCTTGGGCCTCCTCAAGCACATGCCTGATGCACAGGGCAAAGAAAAGGAAAAAAGGAGGGAAAGAGGTCCCAGGTGATGTGCACAACTAGAAGCACAGCCCTTTCCATCGGGATGGGGACACGGACCATGGCATACCCCTGCTCCTCAAAGGCCCTAATGTATGACACAGGCCCCAGGTCACCCGCTCGTCCCCGTTCGTCCCACCAGCCAGCTGGAGTGGTAGCCAGTCTGTTCTGGTGTTGGGGAAGGCCTCTAGGCCATGCCCCAGGTCCCAGGTGATCTGCAAGACAACTAGACGAGCAGCCCTTTTTGCTTGGGACGTGGACCAGGGTGGACCCCCTGCTCCTCAGAATTCAACAGAGTCCAAAAAAACCCCAAACAAAGCCAACAAACACCCCAACACAGAAGTCCTCTAAAATCATCCTATCACATGGGAGAGATTCTTCACATCCAGCTCAAAGATAAGAACACCCTTCTTACCATCTTGTTCCTTTCAATTATTAGTCACTGTAGTTTAACTTTTCCATATAGCCACCCCAAAATGCATACAACTTCAGGGACGTACCATTAACCTTCACATAGCAACAAGGTACTAAACTGAAAAAGTGCACTTCCATACTTGACTCCCTGTCCACTAAACCTGACTTAATTGTTATACTAACAGTCTACTAGCCTCATCTAGGAAATAACACCAATACCAGACAATCATATCCAAGTCCATGGAAAATTAGAAATACCTGCTCATGAGTAGTAATATCAACTAATTCAGTTCAGTTAAAACACACAGAAACTGAAAGAAGGTCTTAAGAAGTAAAACAACAATGCCCAGGTCACAGCACAAATCCATGAGAAACAAAAACCAAGACAACAAATCTCCTCCCTGAAGAATTAACCCCATAATGATAGATTCCAACCAGAACAAATTCACAGAAAGTAGCCAAGAAAGCCATACTCAAATAATGATTTTCAAAGTCTGATCTTTACCATGATTTATACTATGAAAGAGGAAATCTGGGAGGAGTTAAATAAACACATCAATCATTTTGGACAGGCACTTGGAGGAGATGAGAAAAACAGTTGAAGAAACAAAAATAGGCATAGAGCAGTTAAAACGATCTCAAGCAGAGTTTAAAATTGAACTAAAAGACAAGTTATCTTCAACTTAGAACTCAACAGAGAGTTTGTCAGCAGAACTAATGAAGCAGAAAATAGAATATCAGATCTTGAAAACAAAGTGGAAGAACTAACCAGCTCAATGGAAGAGGTTGTTAAAGCCAAAAAGATACTTGAGAGGAATATTTAAGAGTTATGTGACACCTTGAAGAAGCTTAACATGCACATTCATGGAATACCAGAACAAGAATCCCCACCTGAGGAAAATTTTCAAATTATCATAAAGGAAAACTTTCCTCATCTAAAGAAAGAGGCCCATCCAAATACAAGAGCATTCTGCACCCCAAACAGATATGACCAAAATAGAAACTCGCCACGGCAAATAATAATCAAAACACTCCACGTACAAGTCAAAGAAAAGGTGCTGAGAGCTTCAAAGGGAAAAAAACAAGTCACTTTTAAAGGTAAATCTATTAAAATAACAAATGACTTCTCAGTCGAAACAGTAAAAGCAAGAAGAGCTTGGAGAGATGTACTTCAAGTATGGAATGAGCAAAAATGTCAACACAGGCTGATATATCTGTCAAAACTATCAGTCATGATTGAGAGTGAAAGAAAAATTTTCCAGCACAAAGACAACTTGAAGGCTTACATGTCTACCAAACCAGGCCTTGAAAAAATGTTAGAAAATATACTCAACTTGAAGAAAAGAACACATATCCAGGAGGACAGAAGGGAAGTGTAATACTACCAAAACCTAAAAGCCAAATAATACACTTATGAAAGCCACTAAACATAAAAAGTGTCAGGAATTAAAAGTAATTTCTCCATTATAACACTAAATGTCAATAGAATTAACTCACCAATCAAAAGACACAGGTTACAAACTTGGATTAGAAATCACAACCCATCCATCTGCTGTCTTCAGGAAACACATCTCATCACAAAAGATAAGCATATTCTAAAAATGAAAGGCTGTTCAAAAACTCCACAAGCTAATGGAACCAGGAACCAAGCAGAGGTAGCTATTATGCTATCGACAAAGTAGATTTCAAACCAAAAAAAATCATAAGAGACACAGAAGGATACTACATTTTAGTCACAGGTATAATTCACCAGGAAGACTTCACGATACTGAACATATATGCACCTAATATGGTCTCCTCCACATTCGCTAAGCAAACGCTACAGCATCTAAAGCAAGAAATCAACCCCAAAATGATAATTCCTGGGGATTTCAATATCGCCCTCTCAATGTGGGATAGATCAACATGTCAAAACTTAACAGAGACACATTGGAATTTAATCAAACCCTTACTGAAATGGACCTTAAAATTTCTATTGAACTTTTCATCCACGCACCAAGGAATACACATTTTTCTCAGCAGCACACGGAACTTTCTCCAAAATAGATCATATATTGGGCCACAAAACAAATCTCCATATATATAGAAATTTGAATTCTACTCTGTACCCTATCAGACTATCAAGGTCTAAAGCTTGACATCCACAACAAAACAAACAAGAGAAAATACACTAAGTCATGGAAACTGAACACTATGATGCTGAATGAGAATTGGGTTCAGGAAGAAATCATAAAGGAAATTAAAGATTTCCTAGAAGAAAACGAAAATGAAAATACCACATATCAAAATTCTGGGACACAATGAAAGCCATCCTAAGAGGTAAGTTGATAGCCCTTAATCCCTACATCAAAAAATACAAACATCACAAATAAATAACTTAACAACACAGTTTAAAGCTTTAGAGAAACAAGAGTAATCCAATCCCAAAAGCAGTAGATGAGAGGAGATCAGCAAAATCAAGGGAGAAATACCCAAAATTGAGATAAAGAAAATGATATACAGAATCAACCAGTCAAAAAGCTGGTTCTTTGAAAAAATCAATAATTGATACACCTCTATCTAAATTAACCAAAAACAAGAGAGAGAAAACCTAAATTAACAAAATTAGAAATGAAAATGGAGTTATCACTGCTGATACCCAAGAAATTCAGAGAATTATAAGGTCATATTTCAAAAACTTATACTGGGTGAAATTGATAACACAAAAGAAATGGATGAATTCCTAAGTAAGCACAACTTACCTAAATTGAATCAGGAAGTTTTGAATTATTTAAATAGTCCTATAACATATGAGGAAATCAATGAAAATCTTGAATCTTCCCACCAAAAAATGTCCTGGACCAGACAGATTTAGCACAGAGTTCTACCAGACATTTAAGGAACAACTAACACCAATACTCCTTAAACTGTTCCATCAAATAGCAAAGGAAGGAACACTACCAAATTCTTTCTATGAAGCTAATATCATATTAATCCCAAAACCTAATAAAAATACATTTTAAAAAGAAAACTATAGGCTAATCTCTTTGATGAACACAGATGCAAAGATAGCAAATCGGATTCAAAACATATCAAAAAGATCATTCACTGTGATCAAGTAGTCTTTATCCCAGGCACACAAGGTTGGTTCAACATACGAAAATCAATAAATGTAATTCACCATATAAAACAATCCAAAGTTCAAGACCACATGATACTCTGGATAGATGCAGAAAAAGCTTTTGACAATATCCAACAGCCTTTGATGATCAAAACCCTAGAGACAGTTGGAATGGAAGGAACCTTTATCAACATAATAAAAGCTGTATAAACAAGCCAACAACAAGGATTATGCACAATGGAGAAAAACTTGAAGCATTCTTGCTTCAATCAGGAACTAGACAAGGCTGTCCACTCTCACCGCTTCTATTCAATATTGTACTTGAAGTCTTAGCTGGAGCCATAAGATAAGAAAGGAAGATAAAAGGGATTCAAATCGGCAAGTAAGAAGTCAAGTTATCTCTATTTGCAGATGACATGATGGTATACCCGAGTGATCTTAAAAACTCCACCAGGAAACTCCTAGAACTAATTCAGAAGTTTAGCAGGGTGACAGGTTACAAAATAAACATACTTGGGGCTGGAGAGGTGGCTCAGGGGTTAAGCCTCTGCCTTGCAGGCGGAAGGTCCTGAGTTCAGATCCTAGACCCCACGTATAGACACACCAGGCGGAAGCGGGGGCAACCTGCGTTTCTGGTCCTGGTAGGGCGGAGCCTGTGAATCCCCTGGCAGAGTAAACAATGAGGAGGCGGTCCATGGTGGTTCCCGATTTCGACTGTGGTTCTACACACACATACACACATACATGCACATACATGCATACACACACACATACACGTGCATAATTGAATAAATAATAAAAATATAAAAAATAAACATACAAAAATCAGTGGCCTTCCTATATGCCCAGGATGAAAAAAGTGAAAAAGACCTAAGATAAACAATTCCATTTACTATAGCCCCTAAAAATATGAAATACCTTGATATAAACCTAACCAAGCAAATGAGAGACCTTTCAATGAAAACTTTAAAACCCTAAAGAAAGAAATTACAGAAGACATCAGAAGGTGGAAAGACCTCCCATGCTCCTGGATTGGCAGAATCAACATCATAAAAATGGCCATCCTACCAAAAGCAAGATTCAGAAAATTCAAAAATACAGATTCAATGCTATACCAATAAAAACCCCAAAACAATTCTTTAAAGAAATTGACCAAACACCTCAAAATTTTATGGAGCACAAAAGACCCAGGACAGCAAAAACAATCCTGAGTAACAAAAACACTGCTGGAGATATCACCATACCAAACCTTAATCTATACTACAAATCCATAGTAATACAAACAGCCTGGTACTGGCTCCAAAATAGACACATAAATCAATGGATAAGTGTTGAAGACCCAGATATAATCCCACACAATTACAGCCATTTGATCTTTGACAAAGGGGCTCAAAAAATCCAATGGAAAAAGAACAGCATCTTCAACAAATGGTGCTGGCAAAACTAGATGTCCACATGCAGAAGATTAAAACTGGACTCGTACTTGTCACTATGTACAAAAAATAATTCCAAATGGACCAAGGACCTCAATATTACACCAGACAATAAAAACCCTAGTTGAAAGGGTAGGGAACTCCCTCGAGCTGATTGGACTAAGCCAGCAGTTCCTAAACAGAAACCCAATAGCACAGTCACTAGAAACAACACTCAATAAATGGAATCTTATGAAATTAAAGAGCTTCTGTTCAGATAAAAAGATTGTAAACTGAGCAAAAAGACAACCCACAGAATGGGAGAAAATCTTCACTAACCACATAACTGATAAAGCTCTATTATCTAGAATACACAAAGAACTTAGAAAACTAAACACCAGGGATATAAATGGCCCAATTAAAAATGGGCCTGGGAACTCAAAAGAAACTTTTCCATGGACGAAATTGAAATGTCTAACAAATATCTTAAAAAATGTTCTGCATCCTTAGCCATCAGGGAAATGCAAATCAAACCTCCCTGAGATATCATCTCACCCCAGTCAGGATGGCAAAAATCCACAATACAAACAACACCAAAGGCTGGAGAGGATGTGGAGAGAAGGGAACTCTCCTACATTGCTGGGAGTGCAGGGTTATACAATCACTCTGGCAATCAGCGTGGTGATTTTAAAAAAGTTAAAGATTGAAATGCCATATGACCCTGCTATTCCACTTCTGGGAATAATCCCCCATAAAGCAAAAATTCACCTCAATGACACAAGCACAACCATGTTCATAGCAGCACTATTTACAATAACAAAGTCATGGAATCAACCCAAATGCCCAACAGCTGACGAGTGGATGAGGAAAATGTGGTACATTTATACAATGGAATACTACTCAGCCATTAAAAAAGATGAATTTATGAAATTTGCTGGGAAATGAATAGAATTAGAAAAAATTATATTGAGTGAAGTATCCCAGACACAGACAATTAAGCGCCATATGTACTCCCTAATAGGTGGATCCTAGTACCAAACCTACTTAATGACATATTCAAAGATAAATCTCTGTAATTCCTACAGTAATTGCAAAGATTATAAACAGGAAGAGGAAGGAAGACCCTCCCCCCAGAAATAAGGAGATAGGGGATCATGCTACAGTAGAGAAAATAGGTCACCATCAAGTATTGCAAGTAAGTAGTGAGACATGTGGTTAAGCTCACTCACTTTCCTTCCTGGTCACTTGCAACTGAGGGAGTTTGATCTCACCAGTCAGGGAGGGCATAGAGTCTGGCAGATAGATGGTAACCATCCTGAAAATGGGACACTGACCCCCCCCCTGTAGTCTCCTTCTCCTGTTCCATCTACCTTTGAATCTACTCTTATAGTAAGACTCCATTTAAACAGCCTTTTATCTCTGGTTAGGAGGTAACCTCCAATACCAAGATGGAGCCAAGAGTGGTGCTAAACAGCAAACTGAAAACAACAACAAACCATAATTCAGAACATCAGAGACTTTACATTAATCACCTGGAACCAGACCAGCCAAATCTCTCCCCATCCCAAAGCTCAGCAAAATTTGTGGAAGAGGAGGTGGTAAGATTGTAAGAGCCTAAAGATTGGGAGAAGCAATGACATCCAAGATACTCCATACAAGTTAGGGCCACAGTAACCATAATCAGACTTTGCATGACCTGCGCAATGCTGACATGTAAATGACCCCCCAAAATCTAGCATGGATCACAGGCACTAGGATCCTTAGAGGCAAGGGATTAACAGTCATAATAGTATTCCCATATTAAAGGGGGACACAAGAAAGGGCTCTGGGCAATGCCACTGAATCCTTACACCTAGAGGGGAGGACACAGAGGGAAGTTTGACATTCACTAAAGGAGCCTCCAGGGAATGGGAGGGGGGAATAGGGAGGCAGTAGGAGAAAGGGAGGGAGGTGGGTGAAAGGAAGGGGAAAAGGGGAGGATAGTAGAAGGGGGACTGGGGAAGGGTGGAGGGAGGAGGAGACCGGGTACCTATTAAGCTTGTATGATTGGGAAAAAATAAATAAATCTAATAAAAATGAAATCCAAATCAAATGGAATAATGACACATTCTGAAATGAACCCATCTGTTGTATTCTGTAATTAACCAGCCATAATGAATGAATATATATAATCTCTGCCAAAAAAGAAAAAGAAAGGAGGGAAAGAAGGAGGGAAGGATGGAAAGAAAAAAAGAAAGGAAGGAAGAAAGAATGAGTGAAAGGATGAAAGTAAGAAAGGATTACGAAGAGGGAAGGGTGAGTTCCTCAGTTGCTGTGTGATGTTGGTGTTGCCTCTGGCCCTGGCTCTGGAAGCTGGTGGTCTTCAGTCAGATCTGTAGGTGACTTTCATTAGGACTTCAGGAGGGCGCATGATGTGTCTTCAGGAGGGCGCATGATGTGTCTTCAGGAGGGAGCATGATGTGTCTTCAGGGGAGCATGATGTGTCTTCAGGAGCCTCCTGTGGACGGAGCAGGCAGAGGAGGCTGGCAGGAGGGAGATGGAGGCACAGCTGCCGCCATCATCCTGGGGAGGAACGAGGGAGGCTGGATGGTGACTGTGCAGCAGCCGCGGCCCGAGTGTGCTGCCCTCAGCTCAGGCCTCGCTCTTCCCCCACCTTCTGCAGCTCCCTTCAGTTCCCACAGGCCCCAGTGTGGTTCTCACACTGGCCTCTGTTAGGGGTGACGTGTGGTCCTTGAGGAGAAGTCAAGGAGGGCTGAGGTGGGTGGGGACAGGTGGGCAGGAGGTGTGGTCAGCGCTGTGGTCGGCTTGGTCAGGACCCAGGGGGCCTGCAGTGCAGGCAGCTGCAGGGAAGCTGCCCCCCCAGATGGCTCACAGGAGAAGGGGAGGGGCCCGCCCTGCTCTCTGTCTGCTGCCACCTCCTTGGAGAAGCCCAGCCCTGTGGGGGAAGCACAAAGTCACAGTGCTTCTGTCATTGTGACGGCCTGGAGCCTGCAGGGGCCACAGAGCTGGGGGGGGAGTTGGAAGAAGGACAGAGGGAGTGTGGGGACAGAGCAGCTAGGAAGGTGTCTGCCAGGGATCCAGTATGTAGAATAACAAAGAACTCAAAAATTAAACACCGAATATAAACAACCCAGCTAAGAGTGGGCTTAGGAGCCAAACGGAAACTTTTCAATAGAAATAGCTTAAAATAAAGAGTAGTTTGTTGGGGCCAGAGAGGTGGCTCAGAGGTTAAGCTTCCACCTTGAGGGCGGAAGGTCCTGAGTTAGGACCTGAGTTTCTGGTCCTGGTAGGCGGAGCCTGTGAATCCCGGGGCAGAGTAAACAAGGAGGAGGTGGAGGCGGTCCATGGTGGTTCCTGAATTCGTCAGTGGTTCTACACACACACACGCGCACACAGGCACAATTGAACAAAAAAAAGAAATAAAAAATATTAAAAAATTTTAAAAAAAGAGTAGTTTGTCAAGCATAGCTAAAGGGAAATGTAATTTAGAAGTTCCTTAAGATTTTACATTACCCAATTGAATAGCTAAGATCAAGAACACAGAGGTACAGCCGCTGTCATAGTTAGACACAGGTGTCAACTTGCTGATTGAGGGTTCGAGCTCTGGGCACATTTATAGAGAATTAACAGTTAAGTCCAGAGCAAACCTGCAGGACGTTGCCTCATGGATGGGAAGGCCCAGCCCATGGTGGGTGGGACTAGTCCCTGGGCAGGTGAATAAAATGCAGGGTGCTGTTTGAGAAGGACATCCCTGTGTAGTTGGCCACACATGCTGGTCTGGCAAGTAAGTAAATCGTCCCTCTCTCAGCTGTTATGTGGAGATGGTGTGGGCAGTTCCCTCAGGCCCTGGTGTTGGTGTGAGCCAGGAATCATAAGAGAAAAACCCCTTGTTTCCTTAAGCAGTTCTGTCATGATTTATCAGCAACCATGCGCATGAACTGCACCACTAGCATTTCTTGTTGAGGATTTGGGGAAAGGGAGCCTTGTCCACTGTTGGTGGGACTGTGAGCTGCTGCAGTCCCTCTGAAGCTCAGTATGGAGGTTCCTCAGAATGCTGAAAATAGATCTGTCATTTGACCCAGTTATACCACTTCTTGGCATGTTCCCCAAAGACTCATCATCATACTAGAGAGAGACGTGCACATCCATGTTCATTGTGGCTCAACTCACAAGAGCAAGAATATGGAATCAGCCTATACGCCCACCCACTAATGAATGGTAATGAAAATAGGGTACATATGCACAAAGAAATACTGCTCAGCTCTCAAGAAAATGAAATTAGGAAATTCACTATTCAATGGAGGTATCTGGAAAAGATCATACTGAATGAGGTAACCAGGACAAAGAAAAAAGAATGTTGGATTTCCTGTTTTACTTGTGATTGCTAGCATAGAATATCCAGATTTAGGTATATAAATAGAAATACCTACAACAGCCAATCACAAGACATGAGGGGGCCTATTGAGCAAGGGGGGTTCAAAATTATATCTGTATGTTTACATATATAACGCTTATATACAAGTGTAGAGTTAACATAGTAATTCTTTGTAACTTTTAAAATTTTGACAATGAATATGTTTGATGGTACTTTACTATTTTTTATTTTTAGGATACATGCTAGAATATGTATGAAAGGTCATTTGACCTTTATTATATGGATAGAAATACAAAACTATAATAAAATAAGTGCAAAAAAGAAAAGTGTCTTAGTTTGTGCATATTATTTATGCATGTGTGTTCATATGCATCCAGGTGCACATATGTTGTGAGGACATGGTTTATGGATGTGCGTGTGTTTGAATTAGCATGTGTACATGCATGTAAAGCAGCACCTTGGCTGCTCTTTCTCAGGGTGCCATCTACCTTTTTTTTTGAGACAGGGTCTCCCACTTGTCTGGAACTCACTAATTCAGCTAGGATGGCGGCCAGTGATTAGGGACCTGGCTGTCTCTGCCTTCCTAGTGCTGATTACCAGGGCGCCATAACACTGACTTTGGTGATTTTTTTAAGTCAAAGTGGACTCTCGAGATCAGACACAATCCTTGTGCTTGAGTGGGAAGAACTTTGTCCAGAGCCATGAGATTCCTTCTTGCACAACTCCTCGTCCTGACATCTCTGTTCCACACCCTCCCTCTGCAAAGGACAAACACTCACCTGGCCGGGTTCCTGCTTCAGTGAGTTGTCCTGTGGGAGAAGCAGCAGTGTGTCAGTGTGGCTGCCCTGTGTCCTCCTCCTCCTCCTCCTCCTCTCTCTTTCCCAGTCCTCCTTCTCCCCCTTCTTCCCCTCCCCCTCCTGAGGAGGCAGGGCCAGCACGCAAGCTGTGCCCAGCCCAGCAGGGAAGAGCTGGGGAGTCAGCAGAAGCTGAGGTCACTCAGCCAACCCCAAGCAAAGCTCCTCTGGCCACTGCTCCCATCCTTCCCTCTCTCCATCTCCTTTCTCCCACTTTGGAGGATCTCCCTGCTCCTCTACACCCTGCTTTCCTTCCTGTGTTGTCCTCCCACTTCCTCTGTGCCCACAGACAGGGCTTCTGCAGCTTTCTTGTGTCTGATGTGTCTCTCAGGGATCCAGCCCGAGGCTCAAATCCAGCCCAGCTCCTTTCTGTGCTGCATCTGTTCTCACACCCTCTGCTGGTTCTGGTTCTCTTCCTCTTCTTGTCACAGGTCTGAATACTGTGGAACTATAGAGTCTGAGCTTCTTTTTGTTTTAAAAATCTTTCTAGTCTTTTCCACTGGTTCTGCAATGGAAAAGAAAGAAAAGGGAGAGGGAGAGAGGAGAGAGAGAGAGAGAGAGAGAGAGAGAGAGAGAGAGAGAAGAGGCCTCTACTTGTCACTTGTCATGCTGCTTGTGTGAAGGTCAGGGGACGTCTTTTGGAAGTTGGTCTCCTTCCAGTGTGGGCTCCAGGGAATGATCTTAGGTCAGCAGTTTTAAGCACTGGCATCTTTATGGGCTGGTCCCTTTCTATTGATACTATAGTATTCATTACTGTAGTGTATTTTTTCTTTTGGTAAGGACTGAACCTAAGACCTCAAGTGTGATGAGCACTCTACCTCTGAGCTATAGCCCAGACCAACTGTAGCTTTTCATATGTTCTGAAACCAAGTGGTGTTAGTCTTCATCCTGTTTGATTTTTTAAAAAAATCTAAAAATGATTATTCATTTATTTTAAAAGTTTTCTAATTGTGGAATTTGAAGAGATGGCAAGCTTGTTCTGGGAATTCTCAGACTCTGCCTTCTAGACTAGAATTACAGGCCACTGCCATATCTGCTTGGCATTTTTATATGGGATTCGGGGAGCTGAACTCAGGCCTTTTTGCTTCTGAGGCAAGGCTTAACCCCTTAGTCTTCTACGAGTCCCACCTTGTTTTCTTGTTTGTTTGTTATCTGTTTGGTTTTTTTTAGATAGAATATTTGCTAACCTGGGACTCACCCATTAGGGTAGACCTGCTGGGTGAGGACCTGCTGCTCCAAGGCTCTGTTTACAAGCTTTATGTATTTGTTGTTGTTGGGTTCTGGTCCTCAGGATTGTTAATGACAAGCAGTTAAACAACTTGTCAATTTCCCCAGTCTGTCTTTAATTTCTTTCATCAACGTTTTGCACTTGGTTTTTGGATACAAGTCACCTCTTTGGTGAAAATATGTTGTTTTAATGTTTGGTGTTCTTGTAAGTGAAAGTGATATTAATTTCATTTTTGTAATGTAAGTTCAATCCAAACAATTCTCTGTTCTGCTATCTGTCTGTCTGTGTCTATCTATCTATCTATCTATCTATCTATCTATCTATCTATCCATCCCGATTTCCTTTTGTATAAGAAGTGGTTCCTAAATATTTCTTTCTCCTCTTTGTTTAGGGATACTGTGGCTCTTTCCAAATAAACAATAACTGTGAAGCACCTACTTGCTTTCCATTCTTTGAGAAGCAGATTCTAAGCTTTATGCATTTTTTGTTTTTCCTGGCAATGGAGGTTGAACCTATGTAGCACTTCTGTCCTTGGCAGACACTCTAACACTCAGCTAAGCCCTAATTCTATTATCTACTTCTGACTGCAAGCTGATGTGGAAGGAAAGTGGGGCTGGTTTAGATGGTAGAGTTCAGACATTTTCCCATCCCATCTTCTTTCTCTTCATTGTTTCCCAGGACCAGCCTGCCTTGTCCATGAATCAAAGATGAGATGTGATGGGAAATGTCTTCTGTGTCAAGAGAGGGCTGGGAAGGTTGCTAGTGTTATGACACTTTCCTACTCTGTGCAAAGCCTTGGGTTCCAACCCTGTATCACATGACATCATCATCGTCATCACCATGGTACTATCAACAAAACACTGTTGAATTATATGGATATACACCAGTTGTTTTCAAACTTGATCACACACAAATTTCACTTGAACAGTTTTTAGGAAACACAGGTCTGAGGGTGGGGAGATGACTCGGCCACTAAAGGGCTTTCTTGGCAAGCATGAAGACACTTCAATCCCCAGAGACCACATTAAAAAAAAACAAACAGACATGGAGAGATACTGATATGTACCAGTAGTCCCAGCAATGATGGAATGGGAGGTGGTGAGGGGACAATTCCTGGAAGTTCACTAACTGGCTACTTGGCGAGCTATCAGGCCAATGAGAGACACTGTCTCAAACAACAGGTGCATCATGCCTGAAGAATAGCACCAGAGGTTACCCTCTGACCTCTATATGCATGTGCACATTTGCACACACGTGGCACATGTGCATGTTAACATAAAACACAAACACTCTGCAGATTCTCAAAGTTCCCAGATTCCCAGATTCAGTAGGTTCCTAGGAAAATCAGTGTCTGCACATTTTTTTATGTGTGCCGTTACAGACTGAACGAGAGACTTGAACTAATCACTAGCCCTTTCTTCCCCTTTTACACAAGGTCTTCTTATGTAGCTTAGGTTTGCATCCAACTTGGGGTTATCTTGCCTCTGCTTCCTGAGTGCTGGGATTGCAGAGGTGCACCAGGAAGCCTGTTTCAGGCTCTGCATCTTGAGGTTGGAGAGATGGCTCAGAGGTTAAAAAGCCTTTGCCTCACATTAGGAAGGAACTGAATTCAGGACCCAAGTCCCACATAAAAAAACTGGGTAGAAATGGCAGCAACCTGCAATTCTAGGAATAGCTGAGAACAAAGCAAGAAGGAAATACAGCAATACAGCAATACAGGAGGATGCCTGTTATATCACCCATGGACGTCCACAGACACACACTGCTCTCCTCTACACACCCTCAGCCAAATACACATACACACACACTCACCTTCACACCAGCACCTATACCTCCATAAAGAGTCCGCATCCTTACCAAGCACTTGGCATGGTTCCACAGTTGCTGGTTCTGAGAAACTCCCTCCACCCCAAGGAAGCTGGCAGGGACAGGGCCTGTTCTGACTCACTCACCTTTGCTTCCACCTGAGGAAGATCATCAGCCACAGACGGGGGATATGAGCGCAACTGTGGCCACCACACCACCACTGTGGCCCCTAGGCTCAGGGGTGACATTGCTGAGTTCTGCTGGCCCTCTGTCTTCTCCAAGTCACCTGTGGAAAGTGCAGAGGTGAAGTCCTTGGGGCTCTGCATGGTAGTGCTGGGAGCTGTGGAGACATGAGAGGTCAGCAGATCCTCCCTGGAGAAGGGAAGGGTTTGGGCATCTTGTCTCACTGAGGAAATACTGGAAGGGAGAGCAACTCTCAAAAGCTCTTACACCCAGAGGGGACCCAGCTGAAAACTTGGCAACCACAGTAGCGAGTTCAGTGCTGACTCTCCACTTGCCTGCTATGTCCCCAATCAGCCATGTCATCACTCACACAGAGGGATGCCCGAGTCACAGGCATAAAAGAAATCTTTCGTTGCTTGTGAGTGCTGGTGGAGACAGGGTGTCATGTAGCCCAGGCTGGCCTTGAAATTGCCAGGTAGCTAAAATGAGCTTGCCTAGCATGCATGAGGCCCTGGTACAACTCCAGTCCTACTAAAAGCAAAGCCAAATCAATGCCCATGGTAAGTGTGACTGAAGCAAAGCAAAGTATATCTGCCTTAAGATGATCTTTACACCAAGCTCCTTGTTAATGATCTCAGAGGCAAGGAGGACTTAAGAAAGGAGGAGAGGAGACTGAGAATCAGATGAGTCATAAAAGACCACTTAAGTTTTCTGTAGAAGGCACAGGGAATGCAAATACAAGGCTGTCTCCCCAGTTCTCCTTAGGGTGCTCTGAACCATAAGGGTTCAGGCCTGGAGTGGGAGGGCAGGTGTGTCCATCCTAGCAGAAAGATCTGTTTTTACTGACATTACTGAGAATTGTCAGTACAATTCCTGATTATTAGCTTTATTTTTTGATTATTAATTTTCTAACAGTTTTTTATTATTTAATAGAAATTCATGGACTTACTTGTGTGCATACCCATGTGCAGCCAGAGGTCATCTCAGGCGCTATCTACTTTGATCTACTGGCCTGCAGCTCACCAAGGAGGCTCAGCTGGCCAGGGAGCCCCAGGGACCTGCTTGTCTCTGTCTGCCCAGCGCTGGAATTACTAGCATGCAGCAAGCACCAGCTTTTCTTCCATCTACATCTATCTGTGTGTATGAATGTGTGTCTGTGGCTGGTGAGCATGTGTGTGAGTGCACGTGAATGTATTTGCATGTAAAGGCCCAAGAGTGACATTGGGAATCATTCTCAAGTCCTCTACTCTCTTATTATTGTGAGCCTGAGTCTCGTTAAATCCAGAGCCTGCCAACAGGGTTAGGCTGGCAGCCAGCTTGCTCTGGGCGTTCCCAGGCTCTGCCTTCAGGAGCTGGAATGACAGGTGGGCTACCGTGAGCACCGGCATGTGATGTGGATCTGGGGATGTAAACTGTCTTTTGTGTTATATGGCAAGCACTTTAACCACTGAGCCCTCTCCCCAGCTCACACCCAGCTTTTCCATCTCTTAAAAAAACTGGGAATCTGGAGAGATGGCTCAGGGGTTAAAACTTTGCCTTGCAAGCAGAAGAACTTGAATTTAGATCCTGGATCTCACATGAAAGCTGCCAGGTAGAAATGGCATTGGCCTGGGAGGCAGAACCTGGCAAAACCCAGAACAAAGGAAGAAGGAGGTAGAAGCAATTCAGGATGACTCGAAGTAACCCTTGGTCCTTCATGGACACACAGTGCCCTCTGATGCGCGCACACACACACACACACACACACACACACACACACACACACAGAGAGAGAGAGAGAAGAAAATTATAACAGAGCCACTTGTACACCCATGTCCCTTGTCACTCTGCTCACAATAGTAAAGAAGTGAAATTAGCCTAGATGTTCAAAGGTAGACAAATGGATAATGAAAATGTAATACATACACACCATGAAATACTCAGCTGTCAAGAAAAATTAGTAGAATATGCTGGTAAATGACTGGAATTAGAAGAAATTATACAGAGTGAGGTATCCCAGACTCAGGAAGACAGATGCCACATAGTCTTCCTTGTAAATGGATGCTAACATTAAGCCTTCAGAAGGAAGGGAGAGAAAATGGCATTTTTTACCTCCAAGAAAGGCTGTGTTCATCTTAGATCTTGCTTCCTTATGTCATCACATTTCTGTTATGGAAGAAAGGAAAGAAGGAAGAGGGAGGGGGAAAGAGGGAGGAAGTGAGGGAGGGGGGGAGGGAGGAGGAGAGGAAGGAAGAAGAAAGAAAAAAAAAAAGAAGGAAGGAAGAGAAGAAGAGGGAGGGAGGAAGAAGGGTAGAGGGAGGGAGGTAGGGAGGGGAGGGGAGGAGAGAAAGTAAGAAGGAAGGAAGGAAGAAAGAAGGAAGGAAGGAAAGGAAGGGAAAGAAAAAAAAGTTAGAGAGAAAATAGAAAAAAAAAGAAAGAAAAAAAAAAAAAAAAAAAGAAAAAGAAAAAAGAAAAAAAAAAAAAAAAAAAGAAAAAAAAAAAAAGAAAAAAAAAACAAAAAAAAAAAACAAGAAAAGAAGAAAGAAAGAAAGAAGAAAGAAAGAGAGAGAAAAAAGAAAGAAAAGAAAAAAGTAGAAAGAAAAGAAAAAAGAAGAAAAGAAAAAAAAGAAAAAAGAACAGAAAGAAAGGAAAGAAAGAAAAAGAAAAAAAAATTCCTGGAAAGCATCCCATTTAAATTTTGTCG